>JAOTAY010000191.1:49983149-50002902 GCA_025629805.1 Erythroxylum baracoense
GAGTTGATAGGGTAAAATTAGTCTTTCACATACATTTTTTAAGGCTTCAGGATTAGACTGGATATAATCCTCAATTGCAGCTTCCAATTTCAGCCAGACTGCCGGGTCAGTCTCATCGAGCTCCATGCCACAACGTTCATCAACTGTGAGGACAAAAGTATACAAGTCTAATTGAAAATTTTGACTTTTTCACTAACTATTTAAAGAGTCCACTATTAGAAGATTATAGGAAATTATCCCCACATCATGAGAAGATATAAAAAGCAACGATCTATAATTACAAAAAATAAATTTCCATCAACTTCATTATATTTACCTGGATTAAAACGAAAGTACTGTATTTCCGGTAGCATAGGAAGCAATGTGCTTAATGCTTCTTCCACCCGATCGACGGAGCATGCACTCTCAATCAGCACTTGCCCGGTATCTAAATAACGCCATCCACCTCTCCGCACCTGGAAATATCAATTTTAAAATATCCACAAGAGTTTCTATGGTGGCATTGTTTCATCTATAATACAAGTTGTAACTCCACCATCAAGAGTAGATTTCTTATGGTATGTATAATAATTGTCCAATTAAATTCCCATCGCACACCATAAAAATATATACTGAACTACAGCAACCCCTGCCAAAGCTTTTTCATTTAGATGACATGTTGAAAACTACAAGCTGGGTTGATTTTATAAAAAGAACTTCATTCAAAATTCTTCCCTTTTTTTTTTGAATAAAAAATTAAATTTCATCAACAATCTTAAATTTCATCAACAATCTACCACTCCAGTAAAAAGTCAAATTTCATCAACAATCTACCACTCCAGTTCTTTCTTTTTTGAATTTGGGATGCACAGTTGAAAGGAGAGCCACTGTGATCATAGACAAAGCAAGTTTCTAAACAGCCAGAGATAGCTACAGCTCAAATTCCAAGAAAATTATGAAAATTATGAAGATAAGGAATAAGGGGTTGGAATTTTCTCAATGCACCTTTGTTGGTACAGAACCACAGCCAATGGAGACCAAGCAATCAATTTTTGTATCAGGCCAAAGAAGTTGCGCTTCTCTTATTGCAAAAATGGTAGGATTATTTGCCACAATAGCACCATCTTGCCAGCGATTTATCCCTATAGAATTATCATAAAGTTAGCACATAAAGCTAAAATATTAGTTTTTATTTGCTGAGGAGGAAAACAAACTATGAATGAGCACAACAGCAGTATACCATCGGAGAAATCATCAAGATAATATGGAGCAGCTGATGAAGCTCTTATAGCTTGCCAAACATGATGCTTACAGCTCCCAATAGAAGCACAGCGTGTGTGGCCAACTGAGGCTCCAGTAGTAGGTGATCCTAAAACAGTAGCTCCAGAGCTTTCTGAAATTGGGAAGGGTGATTCACATGTTCCGGCAGGATACTGCAAATTGAAAGCATAAGGCAAGAAAAACAATGTGAAAACAGGAGGTATAAATATTGCAAACCACCCAGATTGCACTAACAAAACAGACGTATCCAAGCAGCAGAACTAATAAGTTGAAACTCTGAATAGTAGACTATTATCTGTTAAAAAGTTACAGGAATTCTCTGACTTAACCTGATAATTTCGGAATACAAATGGTTGAGCTGGCGTCACACTGACCAAAGTTGATACAGCGAAAACTTTGGGAATGCTTTTCACTGCTGAATCTATTAGAAGGTCTCCATCCTCATCTGAACACATTTCCTTTAACAGTCTCTCAAATTGATCTGCACTATGCTGCAGGATGGAATGCTGTATTGGTGGTAACTCAAGATTATCGCGATAACAGAAATTGATTCATACATTTTGTAGAATTAACAAGCACCAAAATAATCCCTATTCCTCTCATCACTAAAGAACAAAAACTGAATAAAGATAACCTCTGCTCTTCACATCCTCAAGTTTTTGTGCATTCTACAACATACAGTCATGCCTATGTATACACGTAATTCAGAGACATAGAATCTATAAAATAAATTGTGAATGGAAGCAATTAAGCCAAGAAATAAAAGGAATAAACCTTACCTTAGATCCATGCACTACTACTCTAAAACTCTGTGATGAACTCTTGTATAGTTGATCCAACTTCTCCCTCCAACTTGCAGCTTCATTGTCCTTTGGAACAGGTTCAGCAAAGACAAGTTTTCCTGAAGAGGGACTCTTGAGAAACAGGGTGACAAATATAGGAATAATCAAAATTTTGTGTAACCTGTACATTTTTAAGTAGCATACCAAGATTTTTGTAGATTTCTTCACACTGATCCAAGGTCATTAGCTTAATACCCAAAGCACAGGCCAGCATGCCACCCGTTGATGTGCCACATATAAGGTCAAACAATTCATGAATGTGCTTACCAGTTCCTTTCTCAATTGCTTTAAGAATCTGCACAGTCGCCATACCTTTCATTCCTCCCCCATCCATGGAAAGTATGCGCAGTCCCTGCTTTGCAACTGATCTTCCCCTTACAGCACGGCGCAGGTTTTCATTTTCCCCTGGACAGGAATATAAATTTGGCAAGTATTTATTGATTGTTGAACTAGATGTTCAACCCCTAAACCTTTACTGAAAAGTTTGTAGGAACTGGATCAATGAACAAACCAAGAATGGCAAGAGCACGAGCCGCCGCTTTATTTACACGTGGTTCAGATGCAACTGTTAAGCGTAAAAGAAGGTCCCTCAGACTTTCAGAGGTGATCAGGATACGGCGATTCTCAGAGCAGAAGGCCAAATTTCCAACAGCTAATAATGCTAATCTTTGCACCTGCCAACAGATGAGACTCTATAAGGGAACAGCACAAAAATAAACTAGGAACTAGAACCAGCTAACTGCAACAAGGAGGAAAGATACATGCCTCTGGATTTTTATGTGCGCATAACAATTTCAATGCTCTTAACAAATCCTTTGTCAACATCTTTTGAGAAACAGTATCAGATTGGAAAGCCAAGGTGGCCACAACATGCAATACAGAAATTACTTCTTCCTTTGCAACTGACTTCAGTACTGTTTCAATTGGTTGCATCACATCACATTTCATCAATTGCATCGCCACAGAAACATCTCCAGAGAGAGAGGATAGTGCAGAGCATGCTTGTTCAACCTATGATGAAGCAGAAGCTTGAGAAGTGTGTATGTATGAACAAGAAAGCAAGAAATTATCAACTCAACATGAGAAAGTTGCCTACAGACCACGTGATGATTGTCACTACTTATCATACTAATAAGTTGTCGCACTGCATTCTCATCTTTACCAACTGCTGCGCGATTTCCCTCATCTTCCATTATTTTCGCCAGTGCAGAAGCAAGCAAAGGGTGATGACAGGAAGAAAAGCGGAATATAAGGGAGAAGAAGGCGCTTAGTTTGTGTTTTGATGTGCCAAAATAGGAAGTATTCTCCATCTGTAGTTATCATTTTTACAAAAATTAGTTCCAAACAAAGTGCTCATAAAACAACTAAGGCACGTTTGACATGATGTAACTGATTAGAACCAAATAGAGAATATAATGGAATAACAATGTAATGCAAAACAATTGTCAGACAACCAAACAAAAGAATGAATAGTGGAATAATTATCACACCTCCCATTATATTATAGCAAACAGCATCTTGGGATAATAAACATTATAGCTTCCTCAAAATCAATACCTCTATTTGAACAGTAACTGATCTTAAATTCTCATCTGCTACAATCCTAGTATTGGCCAAAGTCAGGTGGCGCAGTTTGTGAAGTGGCAAAATTTCTGGAAGGAATTCCAATGGATTACCAAATAGCCTAAGAATTTGTAACTCAGCCATAGCTCTGCAGGTACACAGGAGAGAGACATTAGGCAGAGAGTATTAAAGCAGCATATTAGCATCGATTATCAGATAAATGACCTGAAATCAAGAAGTGGACGAACAAGCTTGTTGTGTTCCAATGAAAGTTCCACCATTCTAACACATTGTCTCAGTTCCACTGCTTAACATTCAAGCAGCAAGATAAGAAAAGATAACTGACATTAAGTTTTGAATCATCGACACAACATAATAGTTATGCCAATCACATAAATCAGAACACAAGTCTTACCAGGAACTGAAATCAACAAGTTGTAATCAACGCTGAGAACTTTCAACGTTTTGAGTTCACCAAGCTCAGGAGGCAAAACTGAAAGTCTATTATAGTCAAGGTATAATTTCTCAAGAAGTGGCAGTCGGATAATCTCCGCCGGAAGTGCCTGTAAAAGATACGATGCCTCCAGTTACATGCAATCTAAGGAATTAACGAACTAACGAAACCGTCTCTCCAGAACATATTAGTTTGTCCTCAAAACAGTTTACACTCGTAAATGAAATGAAAAGAGAAGAGATATTCATTACCGACAAACCACAACCAGAGAGGCTAAGCAAGGTTACGGTCCTCCAATGCTCGGAAGATGTAGCCAAATTGGACCTCAACAGTCTGGTGAGAACACCAACACCATCACTCTGCTGACCCGAACCCGACTTTATCATGATGATCCCACGCAACGGCTCTCTCCTCTTCACCACCTCCATATTGACTCCCACACTCCCTCCCCCCTCCTCTGTATCCGCTTCGGTCTTCAACTCCACTGTCACGCAATCCTGCGGCATCGGCAACGCCACCATCAGCTGCGACTGCAATCGCAGAGCCACCTGGTCCTCGTCATCTCCGGCCGTCCAATCCAAATCAATCCGGAATCCGAGCTCCTGATCTTGCGATGGCGACGTCGAAGACGAGGTGGACGAAGACGAAGTTGAAATACG
Source organism: Erythroxylum baracoense (assembly GCA_025629805.1). Classification (NCBI taxonomy): domain Eukaryota; kingdom Viridiplantae; phylum Streptophyta; class Magnoliopsida; order Malpighiales; family Erythroxylaceae; genus Erythroxylum; species Erythroxylum baracoense. Next base: position 49,987,928 of record JAOTAY010000191.1, read on the forward strand.
GTTAAGATCGTCGCCGGATTCCTCGGTGCCGTAATTGAGCGACAGGCGAAAGATCTCCGACGGGCGTTTCCAGCCTAATCCCCAAGACATTGCTCCGGAAGAGCGAGAGCTCCGCGGAGGCTTGATCCGATGGCAGTGTCTAAGACTGGATACCGCCGCCGGTAGCGACGGTTGGCAGTTATCCTGAGCGAAGGGAGGGAGAGAAATGTGCGAGTGAGAAGGGGGTGGGTGAGAGTGTAGAGTTACAGAGAGAAAGAGAGAGCGAGAGAGAGCGTGGTGGGGCGTTAGATTAATGGAAGGAGCTCACAGAGACAGACTAGGAATTAACCGAAAATAGAAAAACGCACGAGAGAGAAAATGTGTCGAGAGAGACGGGAAACGTAAAATGGAACTGAAAGTTCACGGTTGGCTTCGGGTTTTGAAGTTTGAACGCACTCCTGTTTCGGTTTTTAAGATTAGTGCGTCCCAAACGATGTCGTTCCGAGACTCCTTGTACTGTAGCTAACTGAGCAGATATTAAGTCTCTAATGTAATTATAATGACGCAATCAATCTTCATATTCTATAATTCTCCGAAATGTATATTTTTATCAGGAAAAATAATTATCTCAATGTCTTACCTTTAACTAAATAAAATACATATAATATTCGAATACATCGTTTTATGAATTAATAACTCAAAATAAAATACTTGTAATCAACCATTGCAACTTTTCATCCTCTCAAAGAGAATTAGGTTATGGTGTGGTGCTGAGTTGAGTTGAGTTGAGTTGAGTTGGGATTGGGATTGGGATTGGGATTGGGATTGGGAGAGTGATTTATTGTAATTTTGAAGGGAAAAGTGCCATTGTCCAGTAAGAGTTCGTCAAGTGGATTCCATCAGAAAACACAACACCAACGGCATCGAGAAGGACGATAGAAACCACAGAGACGGAAGCCGGCATCAACTTTGTCTGCCAGGCTTTCAGTGGAAAATCACAAGCTTTTGTGATTATTAAAAATGCACTAAAGACAATTTTCAGTAGCAAGTCCAAAATAAATAAACCTGGTTTCGAGACATTATTCAATCATCTATGCCACCATAAATCACCAAATAAATTAAGAAACCTGGCAACTGAGATGATTGGATTGAATAGTCCTACTCCTAGACAATTGCTACTACTGGGATGTAAAAATGTCATGTCCAGATCAGAGTTCCAACTTCTTTGCTGCTGAATTGAACGTCTCGGCTAGGTCCTGCTTCACGCTAGCATCAGCAAATATAAAATCAACTGCAGTTCTTGCAAGCTCAAACAATTCCCTCTTTCCAAGACCTATGGGGTCAGAAGAGACATATAATGAGTAATAATATCTGGCATCATCTCATATCTTTCAGTTCAGCCCTTTTAAACATCTACATACCAAATGCAGAAGAAGCGATATTATACTCCTTGGAAAGGCTGGTGGAGAAAACTCCACTGTCATCAGTGCACAGAACCAGAGGATGCTTCGCCATGTACAGATCAGCTGCATCGTAATGCAGAATGTTAAAAAGAAGCACTAGTAAAAGCTAACTATGCTCATGAGATCCTCATGCCTCTGTTGCTAGAACATAAAACTTAATTGTGAGGGCAGATATATGAAATATAACAGATTAAACCGAAACAGAAATCTTACCAAAATGATGTATGTCCAGTGAAGAAATAGTGTTAGTCCTGATATTGGATGTCAAACAGATCTCGACCTGCAAAAGTTCACCAAATTGGAAAAATAATGGGTTTAGCGAGCTATAACTAGATCATTTCCCTGCACCGTAGATAACTGTGGAAGAACAAGGAAATACACATAGAAGCAACAGAGTTAGGGTACACTTTTAACAGAAACTAAAATATTCTATATTTTCTGACGATCAATCAAAAACCTTTAGACCAATTTAAAATTGCTATCAATGTGCTTGGAGATATATTCGTACGTGCTTAATGCCAAATAATGGAAATGATCTAGGTATCCTACCGGTATTTTAGATGATTTTAACATCCTTTGTTCTTCCTCTCCAAGGCAACACGCATGGCCAATCCTATGTGGTAGGAAGTCGAGCATTGCTTGGATTTCCTCATGATTAGGTACCTAAATGCACTAAGTTACAAAATAAACAAAAAGAGTAATTTCACCACTAAGAGGAAATATAACCTTTTCTGATTAGTCTGTATCAGAATAGGAAAACAAACAAACCTCTCCGCAGTGAAGAGTTACATAGAGACCTTGTTCCCTGGCAAATTTCAAGGCCGGCAAGAATGTGATCCTTCATTGAATGGAATAGTGATTAGATATTGTAGTTCATATGTAAAAGTCACAAACAGCTATTTATTTGATGATAGGGAACTTCTGCCAGTAAGATGTACCATTCCCCAACAATAGGATTTCCAGAAAGGTCAATACCAACTACTCCAAAATCCCGCATATCCAAAGCAAGCTTAACCTATATTATAGTGGGAACAGAAATCAAGAATATCCAATTCAGAACTATTAACATACAACTGCCACTTGATCCAACATACAGTTTCGATTGCAGATTCAGTGGTCTCACGACGGTCAATGCTCAGAAGAAGTCTGACATATATCTTTTTCGTTGAAGTCCCATGAAATGTGTCATTCGCAGAATTTATGTAAGTTCTAGCATCCAAATCATGTGGGGTGAAATGAAGGTCGACGGCACTAACAGCTCTTAAACCTTCCACCACAGCTTCCATGTAAGAGCGTTTAGTCATTCCTATAGAATCATTTCTCTGGATAATGCACAACCCACAAATTTTTATGTCAAGAGAAACTCAATACAGAGGTCTCAGAGACAAGAAACTAGAATGTCAAATTTTGAGTAATATTTTCCAAAGCAAATTATTTATAGTAAGTACCTTTGGAGAGGTTCTTAGCTCCAAATATACAACATTTTCCAAAGCAAAATCTTCAACCACCTGTTAAGGGAATCAATTTAGAAGCAGAGGTAATTGGGTTCAAACAAGAGATACAAAAAATGGGGCAATTAACATACTTCTTTTGTGATCCTTGTAACAGTTTTGTGATCCGTGGTAATTACATGAATCAGGTCAAATAATTTGAACACCTCACTCAGAGATCGATCATCTGATGAGAAGCAAATAACGGTTTCAAAAACAATACATGTCAACAGACAAAAGCCAAACTGAGTAAAATATTAGGTCAGAAAATTGAACTGGATTATGGGAAGAACTAGGCTTTCAATCTCAAGGACAATGGTCATGTGTAATATGATGAAGGCATATTACAACTTAAAAGCTCAAACATATGAGCAACTGACCAACTAATAATCAAAACGTGAAGTTAACTTGAACAAAAGCTTTTTTCCCACGACTCTCGGCAACTAAACACACAAGTGATTGGAAAAAGGAACAATGAACGTACTTTTCATGATAGCATGTTGCACATCGGAGGAAACAACGATGCCTTTCTCACCCAATCCTCTGGCAAGTTCTCTGTATGTAATCGGAAAGAAAAAACGGGAACAAACAAGAAAAGTAAAGCAAAAACAGGAGAAATTCAGGACAGAAAATAAAATTTTGTTCACTTCTAAAGCAACCGACAATTTTTGGTCCACTAATTGGAACTTGAACATCTTAAACATCAGAAAGAAACTACACAATCAAGTTCTTCCTACCTCCGAGTTTAAGTAAGTAAATGAATAAAATGATTGGCCATATAACAAAGTGACTAACTACAAACAAAACAGAAAGAACGCATTACATAGGAAAGCGAAATATGTCTTTGAACAAGAGCCAGAAAAAAAAGAGGGAGTGTATAAGGCATACAAAAGGGTAGAGTCTCTAATGGAGCCATTCAGATGGGCATGAAGTTCAACTTTTGGAATAGAAAGACACCACTCCATTCTTTGCTTGCTTCTGGTTACAGTGAATATCTGGGGTCAACCTGCATTTGTCCAAAGGTGAAAAGTAACGTTGAGGGAAGGGTCGATTACACCAGGCAAAGAGAGTCCAAGAACGGCAGTGCAAGAGTTGACCAAAATTTGGAGAAACTTTCGGCTCCTAGAAATTGGTCCACTTGGTCCACTTGCGGTTTATTGGGCTTTCGATGACTACTTTCCTTTGAAGCTTTGAGTGCTTGCTTAGTGCCTGTTTGGTTGAGCTTATATCAATAGAGCTTTTGTCAATAGAGCTTTTGTTAGTAGAGCTTTTCTGAGAAGAGCTTTTTTAAAAAGTCAGTAGACTGTTTGGCTGTCAATTAAAAAATAGCTTTTTAAAAAGAGCTTCATACAGTAGACTGTTTGGCAACATAAAAATAAAAAGCACTTTTATTAATTTTAACTATATTTTATTTTATAATAAAATTATTTAAAATATAAATATTATTTAAAATATATTAAACAATATACAAAACAAAATATATTACTTATTATATAATTTTAAACCATATGAAACATAAATGAAAACATATCTAACCAAATTTTTTGTATAGATTATAACATAAGTAAAATTAATTTCAAAAATAAATATTAAAATATATAAAAAATTCAAATAATATTATATAAATCTAAAAATAAACGTGAAGATGTGTTTGTGGATATTGTGGAAATTATGTGTAAAGCATAAGGGTAAAAGAGACTAAAAAAATAGGCTCATTAATTGATATAAAAAATCTACCTGAAAAGTGCTTTTTTGAAAAGCTCCAAATTTGAGCTTTTGAAAAAGCTGTATTTCAGCTTTTAAAAAAGCTATTTTTACTCCAAAAGCGCTTTTGAAGTTTACAGCCAAACACTCATTTTTTCCTTAAAATAGCTTTTGCGGTAGAAAAAAGAGCTTTTCTACCTGCCAAAAGCTGAACCTTAGTCTACCTCGGGCCCGTAATCCAAATATAGCTGAAGTTCGAGCCTGAAACTGGGTTTGGTTGAACCCAAACTCGATTATAAGCCCAATCGGACTCAAATACTCAAGTTCGAACCCGTCCACGGTCAAATCTGGCTTGACTCATTGACTTCGGCTTAATCCAGTACTAAAAAGTTGCCAAGTCCACACTTGATCTGCCCTGAATATTTGATCCTAAACTCGAGCCTGATCGGTCTGAATATCCGAGTCCAAGCTGGGTGATTGATGAAGGTGTACAAGGTTCACACTCTTTTAAATACAAGAAAAATATATAGAAATATTTCAATCATCCTAGGCATCTCTTTTTTCTTGCTTGTTTGTACATTTGGTGTGACGTTTATTCTGAAGGCTGTTTAAGTTCACTGCTAAGTTTCGTGTCTATATCAGCCATCTTTCAATGATGAATCAACATGTCCAAATGCTGTTCTTGTGTATTCTTCAAAGGCTTATACCCTGGTTGGTGTAGGCCTGCCATTGTCGATGACCGAGGGACGTTTGAAGGAGGCATTTTCGCCATTTGGGGAAGTACGCCGAGGTGCCATTCTGTGCCTTTTTATATATGCAATGCAATGTTTATATGGCTGCCTGCCCTTGCTTGTACACTAGTTTTCTGCAACTTTTATGCTTAGATGCTTATTATCATGTCTTATATTTTTGCATAAACAAGGGAACCGGTGTGCCTCTGATGTTAACTGTATTTGATTAGGAATCTAAATACCCTTTTAGGATCATTGAACCTCTTACACGAGTATGAAGTCGACAGGCCTAGGGCATTTCTTAGTGTTTTATAGACCCTGGACAAAGAAAAAAATGGTCCTTATTTTGCCTCCTTTTGTTTTTTATGAGTGTCAACGGCGGGTCCTCGTAAAGAACAAAATAAGACAAAATAAGAATAAGTCAAGAGTGGGTTCTGAGCAGGTGTCCTTCCTATTCTTATCTAGGACTGAATCAAGTCTAAAGAGAGGTGACTGAACCGTGCCGACTCATTCTTTGCACTCATTAGGGGTACATTGAAATGCCAACATAGATTGGAAGTTATTGGTCTGTGTTGTGTTGGAAAATATTCATCATCTTACTGAAACTAGCTTTTTAAAATCTTCTCTGGATGTTTGTGGTTTGTTCATCCTCTGTCTCTGTTGAAGCCAGTGTTTTTTTGGATCTTTTGATGCAGTGAAGATTGTGTTGAACAAGAACACAAAGCAATCTCATGGATTTGCATATATTTGGTATAGCAGTGAAGAATCTGCAGAATTGGCTGTGAAGGAAATGGATGGGAAGGTAGGTGTTCATCTCCAGTAGTTGACAAGCATCCTCAGAAAATTTCCATGAAAGTTCCTTTTGACTGATTCTCCTGAGAAAATTTCCATAAAAGTTGCTGTTGACCGAATCTCCTCAGAAAATTTCCATGAAAGTTGCTTTTTTTCTTCTTTTAACTGGTGCTTGTTCAGTTTTTAGAAGGCACGTTCATTTTGGTTGCAATTGCAAAGCCTGGATCATGCAAAACTCCAAGAAAAGCAACACCATACAACTTCTGATATGCCTTGTGGGAGGAATTCCTTAAACAACTTTAATTTGCTCTTAGTTTGATCAGGATTGAGCAATCCAAAACTTGATCGGGTCAACTTCAAAAAAATATCATTTTAGTTAATTATGTAAAAATAATATATTTTTACTTAAATAGACTCGAATTAGATATTAATTAATATCAATTTTATACGATTTTTTTAAAATATTTTTATAAAAGATTATTTCGGTGAGTCAAATATATAATTTTTTAATCACAAAAAAATAACTTTATCGATGGTTTCAAAGATCCTTCAATCTAGCATTACTTTTATGATTAATTAAATCTTAAAAAAGAAATTTATCGTACCTTACAAAAACCATGTTAAATTGAATATTTTAAAATTTTAAAATCAATCTTTACCGTAGCATGAGGCTCCACACGCTTGTCAGCACCCTGTCACGATCGTTTATACTCTCTCCACGTGTCCTCGTGAAACGACTTTTAACTGTTCCAAATTTCTACTATCATATGCGCATGTACACTCAAAGAGACAGAACACAACAATATCTCTAACTGAGAGAAATTGAGAAAGATCGGAAGTCGGAGATTCGTGGGATCGGTCGAGTTTTTTTGTTGGGAAGACGATGCATCTAGTAAATGCGGTGATTGCGACGAGGATGATGAGCAGAGTAGGTGAATCGGGGGTTGTTGGCGGAGGCATTCCGTTCGGGTCGTTGATATGGTTCGCGTACGCAGGTCTCTCCTGCTTCCTCGTACTCTTCGCAGGTATCATGTCGGGTCTCACTCTGGGGCTCATGTCTCTGGGACTCGTCGACCTTGAGATTCTCCATCGTAGTGGCACCTCCACCGAGAAGAAACAAGCTGGTCTTTTCTTTTTCTTTCCATTCGTAAAGATTCATTCTTTTTTGAGTCATGTTATGGTCTTTTCTTTTTCTTTCCATTCGTAAAGATTCATTCTTTTTTGAGTAATGTTTTGTATACGAGAATGGGATTATTTGATTTTTTATTTGAATTGGGAATGAATTTTATCAGCTGTAATTCTTCCTGTGGTTCAAAAGCAGCACCAACTTCTGGTCACTTTGCTTCTGTGTAATGCTGTTGCTATGGAGGTAACGGCTTGAATGTGTTTTCTTTTTGTTATTAAACTTGCTGTTGTTGTGTGTTACTGTTAGTTCTTTTACTTATAGAAAGCGACTCTCTTTATGATTGAAAATATCCGCCTTTTAGAGACAGGATACTTGAATTTGGAGTGGCATATGCATTTCTGATGGAGCGTGAAAAAAGGGCTATTAGTTATTTGGGATCAAATAATGTGTTGTAAATAAAGCTGAGGGCTAACATTTTGATGGTGATGGCAAGATCAAATTGAAATTCGACTGGATTCATTCCATGTCCTCAGTCGTTATGTCCATACTGCAGTTTTGTTGAATTAGAGAATAATGTATTTGTGTGATTATTTGAAGGCTATGCATAGTCTATAGAAAGTTGATGTTGCTTGTGTATGAACATTTGAAGGCTATGTGTAATCTAGAGAAGGTTGACTTTGCTTGTGTACGAACCCATGGTGCTTTGATGTAAATTTAAGGTTTGGGCCACGAATTTGATTACTGAACTATCGATGTACATCAAGCATCCATTTTTCTTGTCAGAATGCTGACTTTAACTCAAATAGTTTGTAAATCTCATGTTCAACGGCCACCTAGCCATGATTGCACAGTTGTTGGGTCCTGCCATATGCTAACACGATGACTGTGAACTGCAATGAGCTTAAAAGACACACCAGAACTTATAATTTTCTTCTCAGGACAAGTTCTAGTGTGTGGTTTAGGAAACAGTTTAATTCGTGGTTAAATCACAAATATAAACAATTTAGACATTATGAAAAGTGAGTTCTAAGAACATTGAGCGGAAACATACTTCTTCCTTGTGTTACTTGAAGAGCTTGGAAAATTTTGTTATTTAACTACTAACTAATACTATCTGTAATCAACATTTGTTTGATATTGTTTTCTAATTGTCTTCATTATCAACTTACTTCCAGATTTCAATTTGCAGGCTCTTCCTATATACCTGGATAAGCTTTTCAATCAGTATGTTGCTATAATTCTATCCGTCACTTTTGTTCTAGCTTTTGGAGAGGTACATTTTCTTTCCTCCTCAACTTGAGCAGCTCTTGTTAGACACTTATTAACTTCAGTTGAGACAGGGAGTTGACATTTTTCACTTGTTAGGTTATTCCACAAGCAATATGCTCCAGATACGGTCTTGCTGTAGGTGCCAATTTCGTGTGGCTTGTACGGATTTTAATGATACTATGCTATCCAATAGCATATCCCATTGGCAAGGTGATCTTCTTCAGTCCAACTTTGCTAATTTGTGAACTTTTAATTTCTTTTTATGTCTCTTCTATAAAACTGCTTCAAATGAATCCTTATTGTCAACATTGCTCTTTAAAATTTGAACTCTAAGTGACGCCCTCTATTTTTTTACTTTGCCTTCTCATTGATTTTATTTGTTGCCACATTCTCGAGTATTATACTGATTTCATTTACTGTAAAAACTGAAGGTGATCGACCAAATTCAACAAGTTTTCTTTGATTCTGACACTTTGACATGGAATGGCTTTTGGTTTTGCTATGAACTTTTCAGCTACTATTGTTACTTGTGCATGGTAACTGCAAGCTACAACGGTATTGCCTGCTGTTGTAGTTCAATGAATAAAACCTCTCCAAGTTTGGAGTTCACCACATTCAAAAGATGTTTTTAAGCGACTACTTCCTCTCCTTTTGACAATTATGGAATGCTGGATATTTAGTACCTTCCCTTGATATTCTCAAACGATGCCAAATCTTTATTACTAATTGTTGTAGTCTGGCTTAAGCCAAGTTTACATCTTCTACCATTATATGTGAGGTAGGCAGAAGACTTAAGCCAACTTTTCCTTCATGGTACCAGAACCTTATTGATTGAAAGAGAATCTAAACTTCTCTTGTCAAAAAAATTTAAATTCACAGCATAATTTTGCCATAAAAGAGATGGAGCTCTTTCATTTCCCATATGGTGAAGGACATAGTTGCCTATTTCTTGTATTCTTAAGGTGGCTAATTTGGTGCTTTAGGGGTAAAATAGTATGTGAATACATGGCTGAGACAGATAGTGAACAAATTTACACTCTTGTTATAGGTAAATTGAGGTTTTGAGGGGAATAAATTGGAGGATATAGACGCTTAGGCAAGTGCTGGCATCTTTTGTGAACAAGAGTGGCAAAAGCCGCTTAGATGCTTTTTGCATGTGATTAATTGCACTGTATGGTTAACCTTTTCTTGTTGAAGAGGTTGTCAATTGAAATATAGCTTGAGCACGTAGAGAAAGATTTATGGCAATACAAATATTAAGTAAAATTTTTATAATATGGACAATGATGATCAAAGAACAACAAGAAAAAGGAAACCCCGCAAGTAATTAAGGCAAGAAAGATGAGAAAATCAATCGTTCAACCCCACTTTATTGACTTTTGTGTTATCTTATCAGCATGAAGTTCTCATTTCTCTTACCTGGACTTCATTAGATATTTGCTTCATGACTCGGATGTTGTGGGTCAACAGCAGCAAAATTTTGCTGACCAAGTTTACCAGGAATTCACACATGGCAAATTCAAACATGGACAAAGGAAGGAGTAGATAAGTTATTTGAATATTCAAACGTGAGGAAAGGAAGGAGTAGATAAGTTATTTGAATAAGATATCAGAATATTAGGATTTTGTTTCATTCTGATAAGTTGTTTTAGGGATTGTTAAGGGCTGTAAGCTAGTTTAAATATAGCTCTTTAGAGCATGAATAAATAAGCAGAATTTTTGTGGACTCATTGTTAGTTCCAGAGATCGAAGAGTTTTCTCTTAACGAGCTCTAATTCCCTCATTTAAGATAGGTCATAAAGGGAGGAAGTCTCTCAATCATAACCTATTGGATATTCAGCTACAAGGTCCCATAACGAGAAGTCGGTCTAGGGCCTGTGCCAATTTGGTATCAGAGCCGCTAGTTATGGGAGATGGACGCAATTTCTAGCAGCAATTTGAAGCCTTTATGGCTATGTACCGGGAAGATCGAGCCAAAGATAGGGAAGAGAAAGAAAAAGAAAAGACACTCAATGAAGCTAGGCAGAAAGATGTTGCAACCCAGTTAGAAAGACTATTCCGAGAATTAGCTGTCAGCCATGGAGAGGGGTCTAGTAATCGAGGACGACAAGAACAAAGGGCTGGAGCAGGAAACCACGAAGGGGGCAACTTTGTTCCAAAATACTCCAAACTTGATTTTCCACGCTATGATGGATCTTTTGACCCTTTGGGTTGGTTAAACCGCTGTGAGCATTTCTTCCGCCATTAGTGTATTGCAGCAGAAGAAAAGGTTGGACTGGCATCCTTTCATTTAGAAGGAGATGCTCAACTGTGGTTCATTAAATTAGAGCGAGACCGACTACAATTGACTTGGGATGAATTCAAAATCAACTGCAACTTGCGTTTTGGACCTCCAATTTGCAGTAACAAGCCTGGGGAACTGTCCAAGCTCAGACAAACAAGGACTTTCGAGGAGTACTAGATGCGTTTCGAACTATTGGCAGCCAGGGCCAATACCTTGTCCCAAGAACAAGAGGTGGAAATCTTCATCAGCGGCCTGAAGGAAGCAATAGCAGTAGAAGTAGAACTACAAAACCCACGAGTTTTGACTACTGCTATGAGCTTGGCCCGACTTTATGAACGAAGGGGAATCCGACAACGATTAGAGGCAAGTGGTTCTCAGAAGGGCTCTATTGGTATAAATCAGCAAACACCCTTCGTAAAAAGGCTCAATCGAGTGGAGATGGAGGAAAGGCATGCCAAGGGCTTTTGTTTCAATTGTAACGAACAGTGTAAACTGGGACATCAATGTAAACAGCTATTCTAGTTGGAAGGGGTTGATGAAAATGAATCAGAAAATTTGGAAGAAGATGTAGAGGAGCCAGAAATATCCTTCCATGCAATTGCCGGCGTGCATAAGCCTCAAACCATGCAAGTAGAGGGATCTTTCAATGGTAAGCCATTCATACTTTTGATTGATTCAGTATTAGTTGAGTAGCTGAAAATACCCATAGAGACAAAGGCTACATTAAGGGTGACAGTGGCTAATGGAGAGAAAGTGAGTAGTCCTGGAATATGCAAATTGTTTCCAATTCAGTTAGGACCACAAATTTTCCATTTAAATTTATATTTGCTACCTCATTATGGATATAGTGCAGTGCTGGTAGTTAATTGGCTTCGGACACTTGGTCCTATTCTTTGGGATTTTTCTGATATGAAGATGCGTTTCCAGTGGCAGAATCAGGAAATGGAATTAAATGGGATCAAGAACGTTCCTCAACATACTAACTCTTCATTAATTTCATCTCTAGCTGTTGCAGATAAGGAACTAGAACTTCAGAGCATCCTTAATGAATTCCAAGTTCTATTCAACACTTCGGAAGGACTGCCCCCATCTTGAAACTATGATCACCACATATCCCTAGCACCAGGAGTGGGTCCTATTGCTGTCCGTCCATATCGCTACCCTCATGGCTAGAAAGACGAGATAGAGCGTCAGTGCAAAGAGATGCGTAAGTAGGGAATTATACGACTCAGTCGATCCCCTTTTTCTGCACCAGTTCTCTTGGTTAAAAAGGCAAATAATTCTTGGCGATTATGTGTAGAATACCGTTCGTTGAACTCCCAAATGGTGAAGGATAAATTTCCAATTCTTGTAATTGATGAATTATTGGAAGAATTATACGGTACTTGTTTCTTTTCCAAGCTGGACCTACGTTTGGGGTATCATCAAATTCGAATGAAAGACACTGATATGGAGAAAACTTCCTTCCGCACTCACCATGGCCACTTCGAATTTTTGGTCATGCCTTTCGGCCTTTCAAATGCACCATCAACTTTTCAAGCTCTCATGAACGACATTTTCAAACAATATTTGAGAAAATTTATCTTGGTTTTTTTTTACGACATCTTAATTTACAGCAGTACATGGGCAGAACACATGCAACATCTTCGAATTGTTTTCTCCTTGCTCGAACAACATTCATTGTACCTTAAACACTAATCTCTTACTTGGGCAATCTGATTTCTTCTAAAGGAGTAGAAGCTGACCCTCAAAAAATTGCAGCTATGATTCAATGGCCCCAACCTAGTACTATACGGGCGTTACGTGGATTCTTGGGTCTCACAGGTTATTACAGAAAATTTGCGCAATATTATGGGGCTGTAGCTGCTTCTCTCACTTCCATGTTAGGGAAAAACTCTTTTTCCTGGACACCAAAATCCACTTAAGCTTTTCAGGCCTTATAGTTGGCCATGACCACAACACCAGTTTTAGCTCTTCCGGATTTTTCCAAGCTGTTTATTGTTGAATGTGATGCCTCTGATGTAGGCATAGGGGCTGTTCTACAACAAGAAGGTCACCCAATTGCTTTCTTTAGCCGCATTTTGGCCCAATGACACCGTCACTTACCAGCTTATGAAAACGAACTGATGGGATTAGCTAAAGTTGTTTGCCACTGGAGGTCATATTTATGGGGTCAGCGTTTCTTGATTCGGACTGATCATTATGGCCTTAAGTTTCTACTACAGCAAAAAATCATCACATCTCAACAACATTGGGTTAGCAAACTCATGGGACTCGATTTTCAGGTGGAATATCGAGTAGGCCGTGAAAATGTGGTGGCTGATGCTCTCTCACGCCAGCAAGGAGATGTGGGCGTTTTGGCTGCGATTCCCATGCCTCAACTGGTTTTTTTGGTCCTGAATTACAAAAATTCATCGAGAAAATTACTGCAGGAACTGCAGGTGACCAATGGTCCTATAAGGATGGTCTTATATTTTCCAAAAATAAGGTGTATATTTCAACCTTCTTCACTTCCATAGGCTATTATCTCTGCTATTCATGCTCAGTGTCATGAGGGCTATCAAAAGACACTTCATAGAATTTCTGCAGATTTTTATTGGTCGGGCATGAAGAAACAGGTCCAAGAACTAGTGAAAACTTGCGAAATCTGTCAGAAAAATAAATTTGAAAACTTACAGCTTGCCAGTCTTTTACAGCCTCTTCCAATTCCCAATCAAATATGGTCACATATTTAAATGGACTTCATTAACGGCCTTCCCTCCTCCAATAGCAAAATAGTGCTGCTCGTAGTAGTTGATCGTTTCTCAAAGTATGCCCACTTCTTGCCACTCTCTCATTCTTATTCAGCTGTTTCTGTTGCTCGTCTTTTCTTTGACCAGGTTTTTAGGTTGCATGGATTGCCTGAATCCATTGTCAGTGACAGGGAGGCCACTTTCACTAGCTCCTTTTGGTCTGAATTATTCCGGTTGAGTGGCTGTAAACTCTCTTTCAACTCTGCTTATAATCCCCAGATCGATGGGCAAACTGAGGCAGTTAATAGAGTGTTGGAGATGTATCTTCGTTGTTTTACCAGTGACCACCCACGTCGCTGGACTGATTGGGTAGCATGGGCTGAATATTGCTATAACACTAGCTTCCACTCTTCTTTGAAAGCAACTCCCTTTGAAGTTGTGTATGGCAGACCTCCACCTTGCCTTCTATCATACTGTTTTGGTCTTGCGAAGGTTGTAGCGGCAGATATTGAGTTGCAAACTCGTCATTAGTTTCTGGCAGACTTGCGGGAACGCCTTTTACAAGCTCAAAATACCATGAAAACTACCTATGATTTCCACCATCGTGACATTCATTTTGAAGTTGGTAGCAGGTTCCTGCTTAAGCTTCACTCTTATCGACAGTTATCTTTAACTTCCAAAAGCAACAGAAAATTATCTCCTCGCTTTTACGGGCCCTTTTCTATTGTTGAAAAAGTTGGCACGGTTGCTTACCGCCTCACCCTTCCACCAGAAGCCAAAATTCATCCTGTATTCCATATTTCCCATCTGAAGAAATCCTACGGATCACCTACCACAGTACCTCAACTTCCAGCTGTTTTCAAAGGTGTTGTTCAGCCCACTCCTAAAGCAGTCTTGGAATCACGCACCTTTTCTGGAATTCTGCAAGTTCTCATTCATTGGGAAGGTCTCTCCCCTGCTGTTGCTTCTTGGGAACCCGTTTCGACTATACTTTAACGTTATCCCTCTCTTGTGCTTGAGGTCAAGCGCATTTTCGATGGGCCGAGTAATGTTGTGGGTCAAGAGCAGCAAAATTCTGCTGACCAAGTTTACCCGAGATTCACACATGGCAAATTCAAACGTGGACAAAGGAAGGAGTAGATAAGTTATTTGAATAAGATATCATAATATTAGGAGTTTGTTTTATTCTGATAAGTTGTTTTATCTTTCAGTTGAGATTTTTATTGCTGAAAAGTAGGGATTGTTAAGGGCTGTAAACTAGTTTAAGTGCCTGTTTGGTTGAGCTTATATCTGTAGAGCTTTTGTTAATAGAGCTTTTGTCAGTAGAACTTTTCTGAGAAGAGCTTTTTTAAAAAGTCAGTTGACTGTTTGGCTGTCAATTAAAAAAATAGCTTTTTAAAAAGAG
>JAOTAY010000191.1:50007816-50030842 GCA_025629805.1 Erythroxylum baracoense
AAAAGTGCTTTTTTGAAAAGCTCCAAATTTGAGCTTTTGAAAAAGCTGTATTTTAGCTTTTAAAAAAGCTATTTCTATTCCGAAAGTGCTTTTGAAGTTTACAGCCAAACACTTATTTTTTCCTTAAAATAGCTTTTGCGGTGAAAAAAAGTACTTTTTCACCTGCCAAAAGCTGAACCAAACGCACTCTAAATACAGCTCTTTAGAGCATGAATAAATAAACAGAATTTTTGTTGACTCATTGTTAGGTCCAGAGATTGAAGAGTTCTCTCTTAACGAGCTCTTATTCCCTCATTCAAGATAGGTCATAAAGAGAGGAAGTCTCTCAAACATAACCTATTGGATATTCAGCTACAAGGTCCCATAACCAGAAGTCGGTCTACGGCCTGTGACATCAGAGAATCAATCTATGAAATAAAACCTTTCAGCATCTTTCATTTTATCTTTTACTCCTCTTAAGCTGCAACATATTTTTAACAAGTAGTTTTCTTTTCTCAAATGGATTGCTTCAGATCCCTTGCTTTAATGTCTTGCTGTTCTTTTAATCTTCTTTGTTCATAAGTGCTCCAATAAATTGTTGTCGACTGCTTGGTATCAACCTATCTACTACAGATGTATGGGTTATTTGCTAAGGATTAACATTTGTCGATTCATCTTCCTGCCTCATAACTCTAGCTGTAACAATGTTTATGTTTCCTCTGCTGATGACCCCAATTAGATTTCACTCCTTTGTTACTGTAATTTTCTTCGTCTAGTCTACCATTATCATGAAATTCTGAATTGTTTGATGTGAAAGCTTCTAGCTCACTTCAGACTTGTCTGTTTTCTTATTTACTGTCACAGGTTCTAGACTGGGTACTGGGCCATAATGAAGCATTGTTTAGGCGTGCTCAGTTAAAGGCCCTTGTTTCCATCCACGGCAAGGAGGTAATGTACCAATTTATATTAGCCTTCATAAATTGTTGAGACTGAACCACAAAAGAAGTGCCAAGCAGTATTGAACTTACAACAATATTGGAATAATTACGTATTCTTTCTTGTACATTAGGCTGGAAAGGGAGGTGAACTTACTCATGATGAGACAACAATTATCAGTGGAGCACTAGATTTAACTGAAAAGGTGTATACCTTCTAAACTTTCTTTTTTAAAGTTTTTTCATTCAATATCTTGTTTGAACAACATTGGAGAAATTTGAGCATGCAACCAGTGTGTACAGATATTAGAACAAATTAATTGTATAAAATGATATTTGGTTTGATTGGTTTAAGTGGCATTGGGATCTGATAGTAAGTACATGCTGTAGGCATTTTCTTTTCTGAATCTGGTGTCAACTTAATGGCTGAGCTACAAAGTTAAATGGCTCCAAGTGGTACAGAAAGAGAAAAACTGATATATCTAACATGCCTGACCTAGATCAAGCAACTATTGACTACCTCTATAGTATTGGAGTCATTATTTTAAAGCAGTCCAACTTTTTTTGTCATGTCTGATCTTGATTGAAGAGTTTTAGTTCGATAATATAGCTTGCAGTGCTCATCACAAGATCTTGATTTTCTCTTTTTCTGGTTGAACTTTAACAGACTGCTGAAGAGGCTATGACACCTATTGAATCAACTTTCTCGTTAGATGTCAACTCAAAGTTGGACTGGTAAAAATCATTTTAATAATTAGTGTAGCCGTCTTTTTTTCCTTGTGAAGTCAACATCTGATATTATGTTGGATATTTGCATCTGTCCATACTTGTCCGTTTGTCTAATAACTCCTAAATTCAGGGAGGCCATGGGGAAAATTCTTGCACGAGGCCATAGCAGAGTTCCTGTTTATTCTGGCAATCCTAGAAATATCATTGGACTTCTACTGGTGAGTTTGTAGATACAGCTTCCCAGACTAAGGTTTTTATATAGGTATCTACTCTGAAGCATTTTAATTAAAAAAGGTTTTTCTTGGCCTTTTCCCAAATAGGTGAAAAGTCTTCTTACTGTACGACCTGAGACGGAGACCCCAGTAAGTGCGGTTTCAATCCGGAGAATTCCAAGGTTTTTTCATCCCTATTTTTCTCTTTTGTTGCTAATTCTCTCATCTAGCAGCAATCCTCGAAATCTAGAATACAAAGAGTTTGTGTGTTCATTTCTCCAGGGTTCCATCTGATATGCCTCTCTACGATATTTTGAACGAGTTTCAAAAGGGTAGCAGTCACATGGCGGCTGTTGTGAAGGCTAAAGATAGAAGTAAGGCATTTCCATCCTCCGGCAAATGTGAAGACAACAAAGCAACTGGCGGCCATTCCCAGCTAACTACTCCTTTGCTATCTAAGCAAGATGAAGATGTTGTTGTGGACATTGATAGGGTTTCAAGGCAAACACATGGAAATAAGCACATCTCATCTACGCGAAATGATGCAGCACCTAATGGATTAGCCCCAGTATCAGAGGATATTGAAGACGGTGAAGTGATTGGAATCATTACTCTGGAAGATGTGTTTGAGGAACTTCTGCAGGTAAAATGGGACTTCCATTCCATCTATTGTTTCAGTTGCCACTGGCACCATTTGATATCATGCAAATCTTGACATTTTCAGGAGGAGATCGTAGATGAGACGGATGAATATGTAGATGTGCATAAAAGGTAATTGAAAATCAATTGGATGCTTATCAACCATCAAGTAACTGCGATTAATTTGTTTTATTAATTTTTTTTGCAGAATCCGTGTGGCTGCAGCGGCAGCTGCTTCATCAGTGGCACGAGCTCCTTCATTCCGAAGGCTGGCAGCGAATAAGGGAGCGGTAAGTGGAATTCATGTATAATCAACTTTCCTTCTTTCCTCTATTCCTTTATTATCTTTAACGTATAACCACAAAATGGTAGCCATATCAACACTGGCCTTCTTTGGATACTGTATAGGCAGGGAACATTTATTGAACCCCTCGGAATGCACATAATAAGTAAACTTCACAGTAAAGAAAAACAACCAGCTCCTTGCCTCTACAGAGCCATGTATACAAACTGTATCTTCACATTGAAGAGGAAAAGTTGAAACAAACCTTCTGAGATTTGAGTATAAAATCTGAAAATGATTAAGCTGTGCCATATTACACATTTCATTAGCAGAAATCATCAAGAAAACTAAAATATACGATAAAGGGCAACCATTTATGCATCAAATCATTAGTTCCAACGATTTTAACTGCTTCCATAATTTATATTGCTAAACCTCAGTTACAGAAACTGCATTTGATGCGTAAAACCTCACTTTGTTTTAATTTCCTTGGAATTCGCAGGGAGCTCAAGGAAAGCAAGGACAAACCCCAAAGAGTGATTCAAATACCCCAAGAATACCAGAAACTTCCGATGAGCATACTTTTGGAAACAAAAGATGAATACTTGTATAGATTTTACACTTATTGCATCAACCATGAGAGGAGTGGAAATTTGCTCTGTACTAAAAATGAACTAAACACTTCAATGCTGTATATGGAATGTATGAGTAGATTATCCACTTTTTTTTCTCCTGAACTATGATATTTCACACTTTGGTGTTTTGGATACGTGGGAGATGAAGCAAATCTTCCTTATCTTAAAAGATACATATAGAGACTTTTTCTGGCAAATAATTGGATCGGTTGAAGATGGCACTTAGGCCCTGCGATTCCGAGATTAAATCCTACCCAATTGTAAGATTAGGATTGCAATATGAGTTGAAGTTTGCATGAATGAACCTTTTCTTGTTTACGATTGTCCTACTCAAATTTTGTAGGGTTAGGATTGCAACACGAATTGAAGTTTGCATAGATTGACCGTCACTTGTTTACAATTATTCTACTCAAATTTAAGATTAGGATTGCAATATGAGTTGAAGTTTGCATGAATTGACCTTTACTTATAATTGTCCTACTCAAATTTCAGATTAGGATTGTAATATGAGTTGAAATTTGCATGAATTGATGGAATTCATTAAATAATTTGATAGAAAAATTAAAATTGCAAGTTGAAGGTACGGCTGACATTAAATGGCAACTCCTTTGTTTCTTCTTTAGCATTTCTTTTTCCTTTTTCTTCAGAAAACTTTTATCCATTAGTAACCTGCTGAACCTTTAAGTTGCAAAAAGCTGCCATCACGAGTTCCAACTTATGAGGAACAACATGTTCGGTCCCTTCATAACCAATTGAAACATTACAACTTAGATGATTAGTAAATATTGATTAGTACGAAAACAAGTAGAGCTCTAGCGTTAACATATGTTTCGATTTTCAGTTAGAAACCAGAATCCAGCAACGTTGGAAGCTTTGAAGAGTGCTAAAGTTTTAACCTTTGTACAATTATATATATAAATATAAAGTTTGTTTTTTTGAGTGTGTGTGTGTGTGCGCATGTGATGTGTTCGTGAGAAAGTTTGTGGACAGATAAACAGACAGACAGAGAGACACAATAACATATTTGTAAGATTTTGGAGAAACATCTACTTTGCATGTGAAAAGAATATATACAAACATTACAACACTTCCTAGCTACAAGCTTCTTGGCTATGTCTGCCTGAGACATAGACAAACTCTTCTGTCCATAACTACATGACTCATCCTGATCATACAACCTCGACCCAAAAGTCAAACCATACTCTAGTTGTCAGTTTCAGCTTCCTGAGATTAAAAAAGCCAAAAAAAGAGAACTACAATCACTCATCCCAACATAGAAGAATCAGAGTGCACCTCCATATAATGTACAGACGAGTTCGTTGCTCTCTGACTAGCCTTGAACATCGTTGGAAATATCGAACCTTCGGGAATCTAACGGGTGGCAAGTGTCTAGCCATATAAAAAACGTGAACAAAGGATATGAAACTGTGATGTGTGGATGATTTTTGCGAAGTGAAGTGAAGTGAATGTTTGTGAAGTGATGAACTTAAATAAGCAGAAAAAGAGAAAAAAAGATTTGAAGAGAAAAGAGGTGGTGGTGTTGTTATGGGGACAGAAATATGTGGGTTGACATGAAATGGTCCCCTTGAAACAAAGCAGATCCATCAGATTGCCTCCCAGCTACCAAATCACATCTGTAAATGGACTTGCCATTAACTTATCCTCATTTTGAAGGCCATCCCATGTCTCCCTCCCTTCTTTCTTTCACCTCTAAATTGTCCTTCACTGTGTAATCCTCACCACGTACTGTTCCTGATTTTCGGGGTTTCTTTTGTTTTCTTTGCTTGTGCTTGGAAGGTTGTGCCATGAAAGCTCCTTATTTTCGACACGGGAAGGTTTTTCTAGTACCTAAACATGTCCTCACTAATCATAATAACCTGGAATTACTTTGTTTAGTAGCAGAAGTTCCTGTAAAATCTGCTTTTTGTTCAGTATCTTTCGGGTATTATTCTTTCATGAATTCTGCAACCTCCCTAACTAGTTTAGATTTAAACATGAAACTGTTGAATCTTCCTGTATTAATGAAACTGTTATGTTCTTATAAAGTTGGAACATAAGTTAGTTAGTTGATACACCACCTAACTAAACTGCAGAAAAGTAACCTGCAAAATACTGGGAACTGTTTATAATACATGCAACGTAGGAGGAACAAACGTTTTATGCTTCTCAATCCCTTAAAGAGCTTTCTTTACAATTCTATCATATTTCTACAGTGAACCAAAAGAAGTTCCATTCCTAGAGAGTAGGAAAAATACAACTTAACAAAGAAACTGAAAAAAGAACAAGAAAACAAAAGAGAAAAATGAAGACAGAAGACATTATCGAACGTGTTTCAGGTCAGCAAAAATTTACAGGAGATTTTGGTTTCATCAGGAGTATTTGTGCCAACAAATAAGCATTGTAATGCACACCCTAACAAGATAAAGCTTCCCTCTTTGTTGTTTCACCATTCTCTTCCACTTTTCAATCCTCCTACCCATTTTCTTTTTCTCCTCGATCACAAGTTGCATCAAATCTTCAGTTCAAGACCAGCACTTAACACACATAAGTTCATATATATACACACATATATATATATTCCTGAGTCCTGAGACTTTCGAACATCATGTAGGCTTGGAGAAGTTGTGATAGGGTCCACTTGTACCATCAAAACACGAAGATATCACGTGCAAGCTTTTTCTTTTCCAAGTTCCAACTCAAAACACTTATGTTTTACTGGTTGAAATTTCTCTGCAACTGCTCATTCTGTACCAATTTTTATCTTGAATCTATCAAAAAAAAAGAAGAAAAGAATACACTCGGCCTTTTGTCCCTTTTATCGACCAACCCCACATCATTGGCCTTTTATAGACACCATAAGTTTTTCCTTCTTAAAGCAGATGTAAAGGAAAGAGGAAGGAGGGTCCTTCCTCTTGGAGACCCCACGAGTTACCCCATAAAAAGAAACTGAAACAGCTCCACATACAGCCATGTATGAATGTGAATATAGTTAGTATCATCTTCTTGAGGAACAATGGTTTTTTTAGTTAATAATGGTGATGAAGAAGAAGAAGAATTTAATGGAGGGTCATAATCTAGGGTCCAAATCATGTCAAGTCGTGCCATAGTAAAGCTTGGCAAAGAAAGGTCCTGTACCTTATCTTAAAGGGAAAATGGTATCTAAGATAAGATCTCTTAATGAGCATGTCAATCTCTGTGGACCTGTTGAATTGATGTACTCATTTTCCTATCTAAATTAATCACCAGCGTTAACCATTTGGTAGGGAAAGTCTTCTGTGTTTCTTTCCATGGAAGTCGACCTTAGACCTATGGAGATCCTATTTTTAATATACTTTGAAAAATAAGGACAAAACATGCTTAGTAGTATGAACACATAAACCAATCAAATGTTGTTTAAATGACGATTCAACGCAGCTCTTAAATTATAATTAAACTAATTAAATTTGGCCATAATTTATTATAATTATTTTAAATTATTAATTCAATTTAAGTTTAATTGATTCGTGTAAAATTTAAGAATTAAGTAGGTTATTATGTCTTATAACATTTAGTTAATTTAAGTATAATGTTTATTTTACGAGAATTTTACCATTATTTTTTAACAGAAATTTAAAAGAGATTTTTCTAAAATTTTGAAAATTACAAAGTTTTTTTTAATTAAATAGTTTTTTTAATTTCTTAAATTATAAAAGAAAATTATCAAATATAAAGATGATAATGGGTTTTTCAGGCAACTCAATAAAGAACTACCAATTGCCGGATATTTAGTTGGTCGATTACATCTGATAAACTTAGCTTGAAGTACATACACACACATACGTATAAAACAATGCAGAGAAAGCATTTTCTGGGGACAATTTATGTCAACCTACTGTATTGCAATGTTGTAGTTTAGTGAAGATGAGAAGGAACTAGGAAAGTTCCAAATGGTGGAGGGGTCTTTTGCATTGTTGGAAACTTTGTTTTGGAGGTTGATGAATACAATAATGGAGGATGTTGTTTTGAGAGATTATAGGCAGTTCATGATGTGACTAACTGAGACACCACAGTCACAACATTCCCTTTAAAGAAACATCATCTGTGGCAGGAACTGATCATGAGTAGACTTGTGTGTGGGCACGCAAGAGGAAGAAAGGAAGAAGATAACTCATTATGTGGGCTCACAATAATGCTGAACATTACAGTGGCAGCAGATAATATGTGATAATGTGATTTGATAAAGGAAAGGGAAATATGGTCGAACCTATCTACTTCAGATTGCTTGAGTTTCGGGTTGAGATCAAATTTTAGAGAGTTAAACTAAGATATTTCGAACGATTCGAATAAAATGACGTAATTTTAATTCCAACTTGATCAAATTTTGATAAGAAACGGGTCAAATTTAAATAACAGGAATCTTAAACCTGACAGGTCTATTGTCATTCTTATTTGATAATGTTTTGGTTCTCCATTTTTCGGATAAATATCTTGCCATTATGGAATTGAACTGTACACAAAAGAAATCTGATCAGTGACAAACTCAGATATTGATCAATTGTGTTGTACTAAAGGACAGGATCGAAAAGCATAAACTCAGATATTGATCAATTGCCGAGTAATCAGCTTCATTTCAGTGGCAGACAATGTATCTTCTCCATGTAGTGAAGAAAGGTGAAATGCACAGCTGTGTAAAAGCTTGAATGATACCATCGACATCACCTGAATTGATCTATAGAACAATTTCTACACAAAGCATAATAAGTGTTGTTCTTAATTTACATGCAAGTTTTGGAATAATAAACTTGCATTCAAAAGTTCACGTAATAACCACCGAATTCCAGTTGTAAGGGGCTAGTCTTCGCTTAACTAAATTTTGGGGGTTCGACTCTTACTTGTGAATACAACAGCGTTAAATATTTAATGGTAGTGCTGAGCCATTCTCAAGATCTCATAAAGTACGAGCAGGAATTAATCTGGACGTGGTAATAACTTAAAGGTGACAAGACTTCTATTTTAGGTTAAGAAATTTAGAAAAGTTCTTTGATTTTTTAAGTTCTTGGTTTTATTTTGTTTTTACTTTTTTTAGAAAACTTTTTTTATATTTCGATTGAAAAATAACGAAATACATGTAGTATCAAGCATAAACTAATCAATGTCACCAGTATAATAACATAACTCAACTATTAAACCAGACCTAGACTAATGAAACTTGTCTTAAATTAATAATTTATTATAAATAATTTAAGATAATTATAATAAATTATTAATTTGAATCAAATTTAATTAAATTCGACTTGAGTTCAAAAATTGAGATTGAATCGTGATTTAAACATCATTTGATTAGTCCACGCATGATGTTCATATTATGTACGTTTTATCGTTATTTTTTAAATGAAATCTTAAAGAAGAGGTTTTTTTAAAAAAATTGAAAACTAAATGAATTTTTTTAAAATTTAGATCTTTTTAAAATTTCTTAAACTACAGAAGATTTATGTCTTTTAAAAATTATTTACGAACCCTTTCATACGTGTGGTTTTATAATTCCATAAATGCAATAATGCTAATAGAATGATCGAACAAGAATTTTAACTTTTGATTACATTTATCACTTATGTAATCTAGGATCTCCAAATAATTTGGAGCAATGGTGGCAATCTGGCTTGGCTTCGTTGGCCGGGTCACGGGTCGGGCATAATTTTAATTGTTAAAAGGTTGTGCATAATTTTAGGAATAATTGAATAAAAAGGAGAAAATTTAGCAATTGAGTAACACAAACCATACACATCCACCAACCTTTTTTTTTAATGTATGCAAATATTTTTCCTATTAACATTCTAAATTTTATTGATATGCCTAATTATTACTATTGTAATTGTTATTATTATTCATTTTAATCAACCTTAATTTTATGTCATTTAATTTTAACTTTCTTAAATTTAAAGACCAAAATAATGTCGTTTTAGAAAGTTAAACTAAAATCAATTTGTTATAGAGAAGATGTTCAGATTGTTTGAACCAAACTTTAAGCAGACTCTTATACTCAAACTTGACCTAAAATCAATCAATTAAAACTTAACTTAATGACATCAAATTAAACCAGACTGAGTCTGTCATTCGATAAATTTTTGCCACTATAATTCAATTGATGAATTTTATACTTTCAACCTTATAAAAGATCATAATTATCGTTATTTCTTAGGCTTCAATATAAGACAACCTTTCAATATAAGACAACCTTTTAAAAAATTAAAAATAAAGATTAGATTGGAAGTTGAACTTATGTGTTTATCATTTACACTATCAAAAAGTTAACAAGTTCTTGTCACAATCATTGGGCTAAAGCCCAAATTAACATTACATGATGGATCTGATCAATGGTCCATTCGTCATAAAGAAAATAGTGTCCATTGAATAATTTTTAAAGTGTTTATAGACAATTTTAAATCTTCTTCCTTTTTTACTAGTAAAAGAGACTAGTAAAGGCATGTTTAAATATAACAACAATAACTCATTGAAAGTCCAAGTGATATGTAAAGTCTAAAGAGATCCAGTATTATGCAATCTTTTACATACACTTCACATCAATTCTAGAGGAAATTGAATTAAAACTCCATAACTTTCAAGTTTTAAGACCTCAAAATACAAAAAGATCACTTCTTGTTCATCAACCAGAATTCTAGAACTCAAGGCACATCAACCTTAGTGTCAACAGATCACAGACACTTGCATTGACAGGAGTTCTGAATAGGTACTTACTGAAACATATAAATCCTCACTAATGAGTACCAGCATGCTTAGTAAGTAGCAAGTCAAACTCGCAAGATCAAGCACAATAAAATCATGATGCAATTTCATAATGTAAAAACTCAAGTCAATATCTTAAGTCACTTAACTTTTTCTTGGGGAGGAGGGGAAAATGTTTACTTACATGTACCTATGAAGCCAAAGCTGTACGAGGGTAGAAAGGTTAGGTACACAGAATCCCAAACATCTCTCCCAAAGCAACAGAGCGAAAGATAGAGATAACTCCATAACTTGAAGCAGAGCAGTCAAGTAAGGATACCAGATGAACTGACTTCTAGGCTGTGTGCTTCAGATAAGAGCAAGATAAGCTATGCTACATTCAAGGTGAATTTAGCAAAACTTTAAGTCATATTAGTTGTACTAAAATGGTGAATCAATGGTCATCGCTGAAACAATGGGGGGAAGTCCATAAATAACAACTAAACACAAATAAATCTAGCTATTTGTGGCTAGACCTTTACACTAGACCTCCTACAACTTCCACAGGCTGCCTGTAGGTTGTAGAAGGCATCAACAAAATCCATTGCCTATATCTTTTTCGTTTTTAGATACTATGAGTAGTTCTCATTTTTTCTCAAGGATGAAAGTTATCTTCATATAGCTTTAAAAGCTGAGAATCTTTTCCTTCATAGGGAAGAACAAATTTTTGAAGAAACAAGTTTTCTTTGGATAAAAATAGTGAAGATAAACTCAAATCCTTCTTGATCAAACCTTTTGAGACCAAAACTTGAGCAACCATCGCCCTTGGAATTATTCTCTTCTCCAAGCTCATTCCAAGAAGCTTTGGAAGTCTAACCAAAGCAAAAGGATCCTGCCCCATTTTATTCACAAGGAAATCCATTGCAGCATTTATTTTGTCCTCAGAAAGTGAGATACATATCGGTTCTCTTTTAAAAGCCACAAAAAAATCTTCCTTGGACCAGCCCCATTCTCTGAAACAATGAAATTTCCTCTCCACTGTTGATTTGCTCATTTTCGCCAACATTGCGAATGCACAAAGAAATTTGTAATTTGAAGGATCAAATCTCAATCTCTTCAGTTCCTCCACATTCTGCTCAGTCCGATCAGCATTTAACAGGACGATATTTGGGTGCAAATAAACTGCCTTGGCAAGATTTGACATGGGCACTCCAACTCCTTGCAAGATGTCAATATTTCTTGCAGCATATAATTGAACATCATACGCCAGTATCCGTGGACACCTTCTAGCAACTTGTACAAGCTTCTCATCAGATTGAATCAACTCATGGAAGTAGTTATAACAAGGAATTATCTGCCTCTCTAAGCTCCTCGCAAAAAGTGATGAATAACCAGAAAATATTCTGGCAACATCAATGCTAGAAGCACCTTTAGAGAAGAAAAACTCCAGTTTGGGAGAAAGGGTTTTCTCAGGATTCCGCAAAAGTAAGGCAGGGTTGTTCTTCACAACCTTACGAATTTGAGATTGAGAAAACCCATGTCTCTTCAGAAATGCAAGAACAGTATCAGGAACATCTGGGCATTTAATGCGTATATACCTAGATGCTAATAAAGACGCTTCCTTCGGAGAAAACCCAAATTTATCGATCAGATAAGAAACAGTAAATGGGTATTGATTCGCATTGGATGAAATGAATCTAGAATTATAAAGCAATGATCTTTGACTAAGATAGAACTGGTCGGATTGTGAGAATCTGATGGAAAATATACCATTCCCAATAAGAAAACGTCTATTAATCATTGACAAGCAAGCGTTAGAGAAGCTCTCACCTGATTCTTGAGAAAATTCTTGTTTATCTTTGCTTTGCAGAGGGTAAAGAACAAACAACAACCCAAAACCTTTGTTAGTCTCTCACCTCACTTCCTTAAGATTTTGAAATATAGTTAAAGAAGGAGATGACGTTGAAGTTTGATTGAATAAGAAAAATATTGACCCGGAGGTTTCTCTCAAAACATCGGCACTCAATGCCAAATTTTGAGGAGTCTATATTGGCCTTACGCTGGTATGGAATCAGGGATACCGCAGAGTAAAACTTGAAGTAGACTCGACAGCAGTGATCAGTATCTTTTCCTTAGCAGACGATCGAGCTCAGACTCACAACTCTATCCACTTGGGCATATATAAGCTGTTCTACCGAAACTGGACTGTTGTTCATCGACATATTTATCAAAAAAGCAACAGATGCGTTGACTGGCTGGCGCACTACGCTGAACATGTAGATATTGAGGTCACCTATTTTGACATTACACCCATAGGGTGGCTACCATTTCCTCACAGAGGATAGATCGGGGATCTGTTTCCCTAGACTCCTTATGTAATTTTCGGTTTTATTTTTCCTAAAAAAATAAGAAAAATATTAGATAATATTAAATAAAAATTAACTAATTTATAAAATTATTGATAGAATAAATTGACTTTTTTATTATTAATAATAAAAAGATTAAAAAGTTATTACCTCAAAATTTTTATCATTAAACCTATCTTTTTGTATCAAACTAATTTAATTTTTTAATCTATAGTGTATATTTTACATAAATATGTTTATTATTAATTTAAATTTTTATTGATTAAAATAATATTATTTTAATAAGGGATAACATATTATAGAGTATCCCATACTTTTAAGATTTTTATAATTTAACATCCAAACTTTTATATTTTTCAAATTAAGTGATTAATCTTTTATAATTTTAACAACCCAGGTCAAAATGTTAGTTCTGTGCATTATTTTCTAACTTCATTAATGAAATCTTTTTTGTTCATAACATGTAAGTATTTATGTGAAAAATTAATTAACAATTAATCATCGAAGTAGACTAAAACCTTTAGGGTCTGTTTAGTTGGATGTTAATTAATAAAATAGAATGGAATGGAACAAAACGGAACCATGTATAATGGAATGAAATGTAATATAGTGAAAAGTTGTTTAGGAGGGATAGAATGATTCATAATATAATGTAGTGAAATGTTGTTTCGAAGATGGATAGAATGAAATGTAATATATAATAAATGACTATTATACCTCTAATAAATTAGTATGTGAAAAAGGAGGTTAGAGTTAGAAGAAATAAGAAAAATTATTGAGGATATATAGGGTTGTATATATTTATTAGTTTACGTTCCATCTTAAACACTTAAATCAGAAGTTTTTTATTTTCACTGTTTATGATGGAATGAAACAAACATGAAACCCTCCGCTTTTATCTCATTTCGTTCTATTCTATTATAAAACTCTTAACCAATCGATGAAAGTGTGTTATATTCTAATCCTTTCTATTACCAACCCTTCAACCAAACAAGACCTTAATCTAATAAAAGTTTTAGTCTACATAGATAATTAGTCGATAATTAATTTTTCTCATGAATGCTTATATATTATGGATAAAAAAGATTTCATTAATTAAATCATAAAATACTAATCGAATGAGTTGTAAAGTTATAAAAAGTAATTACTTAATTAAAAATTTAAGCACAAAAATTAGACACTTTATAATATATTATACCTTTTAATAAATGATATAAATTTTAATTTTAATTAATTTAAAATTAAATTAAATTAAAATTTTGATTAAAAAGATAGGATTAAATTGGTTAAACTGATGTAACCTTTAGTTTTAAGTCTCAATCTCTCTCCGCTTCACCACCGCAGTGAAGTAAGGTCAGGTTTGCACAACCATACACTAAAAAATTTATATCTAGTCGGTCCAACTTGAGCCTGATTAAATTTGAGAGTGACAACTTGAATCCAAACCTGATTGAATTTGGATGGTTCGAAGCATTTTCGATTCTTAATTAAGTCCGATTAATTTTTTAATTGAAATTTTAAAAACAACAATTAATTTATTTTTTAAAATAAAAAATTAAAAACGATGTCGTTTTTAATAAAATGACCTTATTTCACTTAATATATTCGGTTTTGAGTTAGGTTGGACTCAAAAAAAAAATTTCGACCCAGTTCAAAACCCGATCAATTTGAATCAAACCTATTGACTTAAGATCGGGCCAGACCAGATTGGGCAAAAATTGTCATCCCTAGCCTCCTTTATACTGATAAGCATTAGAAATTTATCATCACAGACAGAGAGACAGGACAACATTAACAGCCCAAAATGAAGATACGTTTGAACATTTCACATACCTTGATTGAACTTGTTCACCTAGTTAGTTCAGTAGACTACTAACTAACCAATATGGCACTTTGTAATGAATGTAAACAAAAAATCTGCAGCAGCCACGGAGGGACTTCAAGCATCTTGACACTAGAAATCTTCATCTATCTTGAAGACGTAATTTTTCCCGCCGTCATGGAGGCTCGACATAACGGATGCCTTCTGATAATCTCCTACCCTTCTCTCAAAAAAATTTGCTTTTCCCCTGAGAAAGTTGGTCAAATTTTAAAGTGATTTACTAAGAAAATGGTATTGTAATCATACCAAATTGAGTAAATATTACAGTCACAGTATCAGTCACAGTGCTTAATCATGCCAGAAGTGGAACTGCTCGAGACTGCAACGCATTAAGTTTAATAACCGATGACTCGTTCTACCTGAATGGCCTCGGACTCTAATGGGAAAGAGTTTTTGTAACATTAACATGAATGAAATGATCTAAATGGAAGATTTATGACAAGAAGAACAAATATTCTCCCAGTCTTACAATACCAGTTTGCATCAGTACCCCCTCTCCATAAGGCCGAATTACCATTGTTCTATTAAATGCAGATGAGGTAAGGTTTTCTATGTCCTACACTCTGGACATAATCTGTAACAGAACTTTAGGTAGAAGATCATAAGACTAAAAGAAATGCAAGTCGACGGAAAGATAACTTTTCCGATTGGTAATCAGATAGGGGTACATGCTACTTGACTGGAAATTGAAAACCAGAATGCTAAAAACCAGATCTAGCCTATATGGTGTATCATTTTCTTCACTTCTCAAGTGATACTTAGGCCAAATAATCTGAAGAAAGGGAACAAACATTCAAAGACTGCCTAAATTATCGCCTAGCCTCGGTTGAAAATAACGGGGCTAAGCCAAATCAAATTTGTAGTCAATCACACACTTTTCAGCCAGACAAGCAACTTTCATAAGGTTATGTTTACTACTTACTGCAAGGATATGAACTCCATCCAATCGAAGGGATTTTCCACACCATACTTCTTCTGGCAACCCAAAGCAACCTGTAAGCAAGAGAAAAGTGAAGCTTGTAAGCATTGATTTTCCTTGAAATGAAATGCAAAGCATCGAATGAACACTGATATACCAGAAGACGATCAGCAACGAACTTTATGTACTGGCTCATAAGTGTTGCATTCATGCCAATCAATGCACACGGAAGAGCCTCACACACAAATTCAATCTCGATTTCCACTGCTTCATGAACAATGTCATGTACTTTTTCCCAGTGAAGCTGCCTTTGCAACAAACTATAAACAGCCATGATAAAATCAAGTTTCCAGAAAATAAGTTAACAAGCAAGCATAAAGCCAGAAGTTGAAAATTCTATTGTCCATTTGTACTATCTGAAAGCCAACACTCAGGAAACTGAGAGGAGGGGAAAGGTCACCTATACAAAAGGCAGGCAAAATCACAATGCAGCCCCTCGTCTCTAGATATTAGTTCATTCGAGAATGTTAAACCAGGCATCAAGCCCCTCTTTTTAAGCCAAAAAATGGCACAGAAGCTGACAGAAAGAAACACAAAACAAATGAAATGACGATGTATAGAAGAACCTAATTGCCTACATATACACAGAGGGTTACCTTCCGGAGAAAAAGATTCCTTCAACACAAGCAAAGGCAACAAGTCTTTCAGCAAATGAAGTGGAACTGACCAAGAGAAAGCATTAGAGATTACCATTAGGAAGATAAACTGAAGGATTTGTAGTATTCAGCAGCCACAAACTAATGTTGACAAATGGTGTAGTACCTGTGAATCCAATCCAAAGCCCACTTAGCTTTCCTAGCTACACAAGGAATGTTTTCAATAGCATTGAACATTCTATGCTTCTCTCTAGAATCCTTGATGTATGTCTCCAGGAGCAAGCTGTACATCTCTGATAATTGGAACCAAATATTTATAAATCCAGCCAAGTTGATAACACTTGATAGAGAAATTTTTTTTAAAAAGTCACTTAGAAAAGTCTACCAGAATGGATATTCTCCATTGCAATTTGAAATCCATAAAATGCTCGAGCCTGAGGTATCAAAAGATCCTTTCTAAGACAATCAATTCAGTAAAGACAGCAAAACAAGATTCCTACAGACAACACACCCCTTCCCACTCCCTCTCTAATACACGTGTGCTTTATGAATAACATTTACTGGTATATCGAGTTGTCAAAGATAGTTAGAAAGAATTTTAAGGTCCTAGACTTCATAAATGATGAAGAAATTGAAGTAAACCAAATGTCTAAATTGATTGCACAAAAAGACAGTCTAAGCAGTAACATAATGTCTAAAGAACAACATAAACAAGCAACATGGGCAAGGAATTGATCCAAACTTATGTCAGGAGATAGTCAACAAGTTCACCTCTGGAATTTGAACATCATTTAAAAATCTTGCAGCTAGATTCTCCAAAACAATCCCATCTGATGCAGCGAAAAATGCCAGCACATGGCCAATGAAGTGTTTCTCTGAATCAGAGAGAGTCACCCATTGCTGCACATCCTGGGAGAGGTCGACCTCCTCAGCTGTAAGCCACAAATCAGTTGTTTATTTAAACCAAGATGAAAAGGTAGATACAAGAATACAGAAGTTCCCAAGAA
Organism: Erythroxylum baracoense; assembly: GCA_025629805.1. Lineage (NCBI taxonomy): Eukaryota > Viridiplantae > Streptophyta > Magnoliopsida > Malpighiales > Erythroxylaceae > Erythroxylum > Erythroxylum baracoense. The sequence continues at coordinate 50,024,761 of JAOTAY010000191.1, forward strand.
ATACAGAGACTGAAGACCGAACTCCGAAACTTGATGCTGAAAATCAAGGGTCAAGATACCTCACTTACGATACATATGATCCTAAAAATTTTCCCCAGATCATAAAAGGTGAGCCTGCCTATGGCCTGAAACTAAGGGATTGCATAAAAACTTGAACTTCCAGACCAGATTTATGGAAGTAAACATGGACAAGGAGCATCCTAGGGAGACTTGCGGGCTTAAACTTCGAGGGCGCAAGATTGCAACAATATTACTGCCTAATCAAATCTTTAGAAGCCATACATTTTGCACATGAAACTGCCCCTAAGATCTTTGTACTCAGCACAAATCAGGATAGTTGCAATCCACGTAAAAAGAATTAAGTGGCACAAACTGCTCCCCAAAGTACATAATGTATAGACGCATTGCATTATTTCTTTCCTGATTTAACTGTATGCACGGATTCACATTTTCATACCATACGTACTCAGAGTGCATAGAAAGTAACACTTTTGTGACCAATTCTCCCCTGAACTCTACGAAGTCAAGCAAGTCCATTCAAAGACACCCCTTTCTTTTCAACTAAGACAACATTCATCAATAGTCCCTGGGAAGAATAACAACAACAAGGAGAACAAATTCTGTGTGATTGGGAAAACAGAGTAAAGGTAATTGCTTTATCTTTAATAATGAACTCTATTAGTTGAGATTAGAAGAAACACGAACGTATCAAGCTCTCTTCATTAAGGATTTTGATGATAATGAAAGTAGTAGTTAAGATAATCAAAAATAGCCTACTTTGCCAATAAAAGAAGTGAACTTTTTCCCCACTTTAACTTCCAATGCAATACATAAAAACGAAAACGCAAGTATACCTAGTAGTCTGCAAATTCGATATCGCAGGAACAAATAACATGCCCATTGCCAGAAATATGAGGAAGAAGAAACAGACAGACAAAGAATCAGATAGGGAATGAGAGAAGGACGTGTGAAGTACCAGTCCAGAAACTGGCCTCAGCCTTCTTGTACATCTCCCATAGTTGCTTGTATCTGATAGGGAACATACAAAACCTCCGGTTTTGCTCTTTCAGAATAGGCTCTTCTCGGCCATCTCCAAATTCCTCTTCTTTTCCTTGCAAACCCATCTCACTCTCCTCATCATTTCTCAAAGAACCCATCTTTTGTGTGTGTGTGTGTGTGTTTTCTTTCTTGTTCTATCTGTTGTTTCTTCCTTTGGAGGAGAACGAAGAGAAACCCTTCAAAAACCCCTTGAAAATGGCTGATGAAATGAAAGTTGTTGATAAGGAAACCAATAAAACATGGGGGTGTAAAATAGTGACTGATTATATTTTGATGGGGGAAGAAGGTGAATTTCGGCCTTGTCGAAGGATTGAATTTGAAACACAAAAAAACCATTTAACTGGAAACAGTTGCAAAAACTCTTCAGATATGTCATGTCAGAAAATGGCGCAGTTTCATACACCCATGTACAGATGTCTTGTCGCATCGAGCATTCTATATATTGTTGACCGCATCAAATCCTCACTCGTTATTATGCTCTAATTATGTTATATTAAATTTTATTTATATATTTAAATAAGGTTAATATAAATATGTAAATGAAATTTAATAACATAATAAAAATATTGTAATTGGAAAAAAAATCTAATCTCATTAATAAAGACAACAAAGATTACAGATATTCTTCGTAATTTAAAAAAATTAAAATTTTAATTCTTTTTTATTTTTATTCATTATAAAGTAACGGTAAGAAATTTACAGTATGAACATCGTGAACTAATCTAATATAATAACTCAACTCGTACTAATTAAATTTGACTCAAATAATTAAGTTAATTAATTAATAGAATTATAATAAATTATTAGTTTGAATTAAATTTAATTAGTGTTAATCGAATTTAAGGGCTGGATTGAATTTTTGTGTAAATATTAATTTATTAGTTCACACATTATATTTATATTTGTATGTATTTTATCGTTATTTTTAAATTGAAGATTAAGAGAAAGAGTTTTTCTGAAAAACTATAAACTAAAAAGAATTTTCTTCTAGAATTTTAAAGATGAAAAGTTTTATATTTTTTAAATTATAGGAAATGCCTATGCTTTATCATTTTAAAATTTTTATTTTAAAAATAACACTTTATTTAAGTTTTAAATCTAACAAGAATTAAAATTATATTAGAAGAATTATAAAACATCTGGTAGAGTAACATATACCAGATTAATATCTATATTTACATATTTTAATAAAATATTTTTAAATTTTTTATCATAAAATATATGTTACATAATTTAAGTAAAACTATACAAGAAATATTTTAAAGTTAAAAAATATTAGATATAAAGAATGCAATCAAAATTCTTAATAATATTTAATATTTTTTAAAATATAATATTATATTACATTTTAATTTATAATAATATTAATAACCTCTTAAATTTTAACAAAGTTAAACTTTTTGTTACTTTCTTATAATTGAATATTTATTTAACTTAATTTACATAATGTTATAATTAGGTGACTTAGATATATTAAATAATATAATTTTAAAATTTATTTCTTTAACTTAATATTTTAATATTTAGACAAATTATTAATAAGAAGGGGAAATTTTCCAAATTGGTCCTCCAGCTTAGGCGTGAGGTGCACAAAAGTTTAGCAACTTTTTTTTGTCAAAGTTACTTTAAACTTTCTTAAACCTTCTCTTTTAACCTTGATTTCACTCGAAGATCTTGTTTGTACAAAACACTCCACCTTGGTGGTGTTAGATTTGTTATAATGAATAAAAAGATAGGTAATTTTGTTATTTTGCTACAAAAAAAATCGGTATGTAAAAATCTATCTCCAACACATTGAATCGTGTGATGTCCAACATTTGTTTCTCCTCAATAAATATCAAAATTCCGTTTCCCTCTAACGTCTTTATTCAATTAAAGTACCTCCATCTCCAACACTACACAGGCAATATAGGTTTGGTTTCTTATTTGGGTTCATTCAATTTTTGTTGCTTTTGTGAGTTCATCTGGAGTTTGTTGCTTATATGGGTCCATGCATTGTTTCTTACTAACTCAAACCTTTTAATTCAACCTTTGGTTGCTACTAACCCCATCTTATTATTGCTTGGTTGCTACTAAACCAACAATTGTTGCATTCACGTTGCAAACATATGTGATTTTCCTAATTTGTACATACATATATAATATAAGATGTTAAATATATTCTTCTGACCATAACAGATATTAATATTGTTCTTTATTCGTAATAACTCATGTTCTTTATCGTGGGATTAAATATGTTTTTTGTCATAAGAGGTTGCACTTTGACTACATACTTGATTAAATATGTTGGTCTCTAATATGTATAAAGATGTGCTTATTGGAGTAAAATAAATTAATATGTAACACAAATTGATAGGTTATTATTAGTAAGCTAAATATTATTAGCAATTAATACATTTGTCACAACACCATTATAGGAAGGGGGTGTAAACTTTTCAGAGGGGTAGATAAAGACTTCAGTGAAAAGGTGAAATGCAATATAAACAAATTGAGAATTGAGAATAAAAGGTTGAAGATTGATAATAAGAAGTTGAAAGACAGTATTTACATAGATAATGTGCATGAGCTATAAGGTGAATTAGCAAAAGTGAAAGTAGTACTAAAATATACAATATATAAGACAAGAAAATTGCATAAGGTGGTATGTAATTATAGAGTATGTGTTATAATATTTGTAGCTATTTTTATAATTATAATTATTAAAAAGTTGAAAATTATGAACTTCATAAAATCTGATGCTGTGTTATGGTAATTTGTTAAGATTGTCTTGTTGGATTAAGAATTTATTGTACTTATAAGGATAAATATATTATTAACTTTTAAAATAGCATTTGTAGTTCATCTTGTATTTATTTGTTTTTGTATTTAATTATTAGTAAATCAAATGAACATAATATCCACATCAACTCTAAAATAACAATTTCAAAACTTAACCAACTCCCAAATGTCATAAGTTCCATAATAATTCCAGCAGTCATTTAACTAGTTTTTATATCACCAACTTCTAATGTGTCATAATAATAAGCAATTTCACAAATTCCAAATTCAAATGCCAAACAATTTCAATTTCATTATAACTTCAATTTCCAAACAGGTTCAAAATCGAACAAGTTCACAACAAGTTTAAAAAGAATAATTCACTACAAGTTAAAAAATCAAGTTTCACTTCCTCTCAATGTTGAATCTTCAAGCCTTTTTCTCTTTACATCCCTCTCGTTGCAAAAGGTAGATCAAGCGATGCTATTCCCACCATTCCATTCTAATCTTCTTGACTGAAAATTAATTTCAATTTGGAATTAGAATCTACAGTAATAGATCTTTGTGAGCAGTTTGACCTCACGATTTAAACATTACCACCATGTTATTTAAACATGAAAATGAACATGGTTATTTAAAACAAAAATTTAAATGCTAAGATTAGCATACTCCAAATTTCAGTTAACTTAAATGGTACTCAATTGAACTAGTTGATTCATTGAAGTGTAATCCATATCCACTCATCCTTCTCCCTCTGCCCCTGCCCCTGGTCCTGTCTCTACCTTTTCCTCTCACTCTACCTCTTCCTCTTCCTCTAATCATTTTTAATACTTTCTTGATCTTTACGAGCCTCTTCAGTACGCTTAACATCTGTCAATGCAGTAGACACTAAATTTGTGGATTGATTTCCTTATTTTCTCCTTACAATGGTACTATATGATCTTGTTACCTACATACATATTTTCAAACAATGATTGGTTAGTAACAAAATGGTTAATAAGTTCCATAATTAATGAGAAATTTATGATATTGATTAAACTTTTTGCGTGATCTTTAGTTATACCCTTATTGTCCATATTTCATGTAGGTTATTCTTCTTCTATGTCTAGTCGCTTTACATATTTTAGGTTGCTTAAATTTATCTTTCATGCTTTTTTTAGGTCAACCAGCATTCTCCTTATTGCAAGTAGCTCTATAACTTTAAATAAAGGCCAAAATCTTTGTCCATCAAATGGCTCAAATGAGTACTTATATGCTTGTCATTTGTCAATATCGTCATTGAGATTTTGGTGGTTATGGAAAATGACAGCTACAGCATGAGGGCATGGAATCCTTGTAGAATCCCAATATCTATAAATAGAAGTACGTATTACTAATTCTCATATAAAACCTGTCTAATCCAGGCTCAACTTCATATTCATAAGCTCCATTCCAATCAATAAAACAATTAAAGCTCTATGTCTTATTTTCCTTTAACATAGCTCGAACTCTTAGTGATATGTTTCTGTCCAATTTCTCACCGAAATCCCTTTTTATATGCATCATCTTTAGACCACATTCTTAATATTCTCTAATATGCTTAGTTAAAGGCTTCACCATAGCCTCCAAGATCCAAACATTAAAGTTCTCAATCATGTTATTATCCACACAATTAACACTGAAATATGCCTTGCACTATATCTCCTTGGGATAGTCTAATAGAGACTAAACATAACTTCATATCAAATCGTCTAGCATATGCAATTGATCATTAAAATCAGGAATAAATGTTGCCTTAGCTTTCCTCTAAAACTAAAACTTTAGATAGTCTTCATTCCATCTATGTCTCCAATTAGCACAAATATGCCTTGCACACATTTTATGCTCAACATTCAATAAAATTTTTTTCATTGCAAGTAGAAGACTTTAAACAATAATATAAACAAAAAACTAAAAGTTTTTATTAAATGCATATATATAAATATATATATTTAGTTCAATATAGATATACCTCTTACATATTGGATATGAATATGAAGTCACTACCATCTCTAAGTTATAGATCTGTAACAAAAGCTCTCGAAACCACTTCTATGTTTTAGTACACTAAACATCAACCACACCCCAAGTAATAGGAAACATTTGATTATTTTCATCGCTTCTAACAACAACGATTGCCATTTACATATTCCCTTCAAGAAACATCCATTTTGTAACATCCCGTCTCCAGATAACGGGTTGAATTATACAAACGGGTACACGAGAGATTAATCGGAGAAATTAGGAA
>JAOTAY010000191.1:50030942-50070625 GCA_025629805.1 Erythroxylum baracoense
ACGCCACCCTCGAGGGGCACGGATTCGGATATCACCATCGGTATCGGGTTCGGGTCCAGCGGGAGTGGGGTGTTACACATTTAGTCATATTATTAGTCTATAACCTTTAATCTAACCCCCTTTTACAAGCATTGAAATAAACATAGCACCTTGCAGAGATCTTTTTCCCTTCATCATTAGGGCTTGTTCTGATTGCCCATGTTGTACCTGGGTTCTTGATCTTCATCTCTTCTCCGTCCCCCAGGAGTTTAGCAAATTTCTCTACATGAGACTTGTGCAACATTTTAATGACACTGATTTTTGCCTTTTTATAAGTATTAAAGCTCACATCTACCTTTAACTTTTTCCTCAATAAAACCTTTAACTAAATAATCTTGATATTTGATTGTAACCCAATCATGTCCACTACTTATCGATGTTTGTCAATATATAACTATGCTTAGAATCATATCTCTTCACGATAAAATTGTTGTCATTCTCTCTAAACTTGCAAAAAAAAAAAAACCAAGGGCATTGTGATCTACGTATCACTCTCATTTGAGATTATCCAAACTATTTGCAATGGAGTATTTAATTATGGACTCGTTGAATTCTTTTACATCTTTAAACTTCAAACTTACATCCCAAGTAGGAATATTAGTTGTTGGATCATAATATAGGTTTTTACATTTACCTTTTCTCTATGCACTATCAGCATCTTTATCTGAACTTGTATAGTATTGACCTAAGTCATTACTTTCAATATATTTGCTGTCTTTTTTAAAAGTAGAATCCTCATGGTCATTTTCATGCTCTTTTTTCCCTCTCATGATTTTTAACATCATTATTCACAACCTCATCATCTTTATTTCTTTACCTGGACTTCCTCTTTTTATACTTTGATATGACAACTTGCAACTTATCATCATCTCTTTCATTTTCACATTTCAAGTCAGTCATCAAATTACTATCACTGTCATCATTTTCAATAAAAGCATTATACACATCCTCTTTAGGCACATTATCATCACCAGAAGCATTAGACACATTATTATTGGCAAAAGCATTAGGCACATCATCTTCATTGCACACATCATGCTCAATATTCACACCATCATGCACATTATGAACACCATCATGCTTAGTCGTAATATCTTCATCCTCCGACTTTATAAATTATTGTTTCAAATTCAAAACAGCAAGCTCATCATCATACACACTATTCAAAACTTTATGCTCAATATGCACATTTTCAATAGGCACATCATTATCATCAATGTCATTTACTAATACAAATTTTCTTCAATATTTGCTTTATCATCTATATTACTTGCTCCTAATATAAGCAATTCATCCTCTGTGTAATGATTATATTTTTCTTTAGTATTTTTGTATGCTTTCTCTTCATTATACTCACCTTCAAAATAAACCTCTACTCTTTCATGATTTTTAACAATATAAATCAAATCACATGTTTTTGAATCTTCTACGATCTCAATCAAACCACCTTCTTCATATTTATTTGACTGCCTATAATACACTTTATCCAATCTATCATACCAATTATGCTCAGCAGTCCCTACGATACTAAACCAATATAATTTGTTTTGGTTAATACCTTCAACAAATAATTTACTACCATTTACGTATTGAAATGAATTCTATCTATCAATTTCTTCCACATAGAGAATTACTTTTCAATAGGATTTCACATCTTAATAAAATAGGAATTAAATAAGCAATAAGTTATTCAAAATTAGGAAAATCACAAACTTACCTCAATGTGGACCAATTTATGGCTATAAAATGTCACTACAGGAAGTGTAACCCTAGAATTTAAGAAAATCGTATAGAAATTAAAACACTACAAGAAGTGTCAGAAAGGTCTTCCTCTTACTTCTTTATCACGAATATCTTATCTTCCTTCACTTCACAGATCCCAATGTCTTTGTAAATACCTATTTATGCATTAAATCATCAATTTAATAATAGTGGATTCTATACAAATTGAAATCCCTATTTTAAGCAGAAATAGAAGCCCAAACCTTATAAATTAAGAAAATCACTAATTTACTTCACGGTGGACCAATTAGCCACACCATGCTAATGAGAATCTCCTCCCAACTCTGCCACGAAGGTATCCACCTCAATACTCTAAGGTCAATCCCTTCCTCCACCCTCAATTCCAACCTCCTCCTCGACCCTCTGTCGTTTTTACCTTTCTGTTACTATCAAAACGACAAGTTCATACTTAAAAGTCAGAAAATCTTCTTATAAAGCAAGCATTTAGTACTAGCTTCGATCTTTAGAAAGTCTTACAAAACGCAAACATTTGATACAAAACACAACTTCTATCTACAATGTCAAATGTTTGGCACCAATTTCTATCTTCAATTGGGAAAGTTACAAAACACATTTAATTGTTGGACAATAATATAAATATACATTAACAAGTCACTACAACTTGACACGTTTTCATAAGAGTGGAGCGTTTTGCACAAACAAAATCTTTCAGTGAAGTTAAGGTTAAAAGAAAAAGTTTTAGAAAGTTAAAAGTTACTTAAAAAAAACGAAACTTTTATGCAACGTACACCTAAGTTAAATACATTTGGGCTTTTTTCCTACTAAAGTTAGATCACTTTCACATCTTATTTAAAAAGTTAATTAAGATATAATAGATATTATTTAGTAATATTTACAAAGATTATAAAAGATATAATATATGTTATTTAATAATATTTAGGAAATATTATAAAAGATATGATATATACTATTTAATAATATTTATATCTAAATTAATAAAAAAATAAAGATAATATCTTTATAATATACTACAGTCCCCACCTTGAGCCTGCAGTTAAAAAATTTATTTTCTATTGTGGAAAATGTTTGGCTAAAAGTAGGAGTAGGCAAAAACCCCAAAAAATTGATCTAACCAGCAAAACCGAAGAAACCTAGCAAAATGGGTTGGTATGGAGAGTGGTGCGATGGTCTGTTTGATTTTGGATATTGAGAAAACTGACTATATTGGTTCGGGTGTGGTGTAGGCAAAATTTTTTACCAAACCATCCCGAATCAAACTGATCAAGTAAAAACAAAAAATATATATTTTTTTATACTTTTAACCCTAGGTATATAAGGTAATATTTTTACCTTCTCACCACAACTCACAAGTTTGGCCGCCGCTTCTGTTTTTTCTCTCTTAGGCTCTCGATCTCTCTCTCACTCTCAATCTCACTCTCGTTCTCGAACTCTCTAGGTTCTTCTTTGAGTCTCACTCTCTCGTCTCCAACTCTCTTCTTTGAGCCTCGCCCTCTCATCTCGAGCTCTCTTCTTTCTGGCTCACCCTCTCATCTTGAACTCTCTTCTTTGTGGCTATATGCGATCTCGATTCGAAAGCCCCTTCGACCAGAACCCTCAATCCCTAACTTTTCTCTGACCTTCTTCTTTGCCTTCTTCTGCTTCCCTTATTTTTTTTTCATCATTCCAGTGAAAGGAGTTGGTGTGGAGACGTGGAGTTATGACTTTTGAGTTATGAGTTGTGAGTTTGTGACTTGCGAGAGTTTTTCTTGATTTTGTTCTTTATGTGTCTGCTAAGGTCTAAGGGGGATTGATTGATTGGCAGATTGGGTAAGTCATTTAACATTTTTTCAAGTTTAGAAGTTTTATTTTTGTCTGCTTTCAAATGTGTTAGAGTTTATCTAATGCCCAAAATTTTTAATATATGTGTTGTACTCTTTGTGATGCAAAATTGGTGAAATAATTTTGAAGTTTTGGACTCTGTTGAAGAATCTCAGTCAGCTTAAACTTTTGTTGATTTTTTCTTTTAAAAAAAGTTTATGTTTAAGCTTTTAAACCCTGTATTTGATGGAGTACTTGTTTAACGTTAGCGACTATTCAACTTGTTAATAGTTATCTGGCTATCTGTTATGCTATCTGAGTATCTATGATTCTGTGATCAGTTTGAATGCGTGATGACTGAAGTGTGTGATCTGCTTGTGATATTTTTGGTTTCAAATGGTTGTGTATACTTGTCTAGTGTCTAATTATCCCGTGTTAGTGTTGCTATTACAAATTGGTTTTGTGTGTTAGTAACTTAGTATGTTAATTGATTGATATTGATCAAATGAAATGATATAATTATATATATTGCTATCAAATTGTTAATGAAGTGAAGAATGATGTTGAAAGGTAAATCAATTTTAATTAACTAGTAGCAATTAAGTATATTTTTTGATATAAATTTTGTGTTGATGGATTTACTGCTTTATTTGCATATTTGTGATACTTTTCTCTAAGTTTAAGATTATGTGATTTGTATTTCATTTGTTGTGCTTTCTAGGTATTTGGCAAAGCCTTGTGAACCAGGAAATGTTAAGGATTTTGATATCCTAAATTGGTGGAGGGTTAATGGGGTTTCTATCCTATACTCTCTAAGGTGGCAAGGGATGTGTTTGAAATACAAGTATCCATTGTAGTTTCTGATAGTGTTTTTAGCACTCGGGACAGGATTCTTGACCATTTTAGGAGTTCATTAACTCCTAAGATGGTTGAAACTCTGATATGCTTACAAAACTAGCTTGATTCCTCCCCAATGGCTGATAGATTTTTTATGAATGACGTTGCCTTATATGAAGCAATAGATTCAGGTCAGCTATTCCATTTTTTCCTGCTTATGTTATACTATTTTTTATCCTTCATAAGTTAGTATTATAGGTATCTACTTATCCTTTCGGTTTTTTTTGTTTTCTTTGTAGACATTGCCAAAGAAGTTGCAAAAAAAGATACATCTAGCCAAAGTCAACTTGAAAGCAGACTTCCAATTTAAGTAAAGTTCTTAACTATAAACTTAAAAACAATGAACAATGTTTATTAACTAGTTAACTATTGTGTATACACTACTTTCTGCTTCCTTTGATATTCACCTGTGAATTTGATGCTTTGCAAGTTGTGTAGCACAATTATGCAAAAATGCAAGGCTTATCCAGTTGTAAACTTGTAATTACCAGTAGTTGTGCACTTATTTTTAGGATCATGCACAATGACAATTAGATAGAAATGCATTCTTGCATGGACAGGCTTTTTTTGTGAAGTATTCAAGCCATTTTGAAACTTGTAAATTGTAATTATTTTTAAGTTTTGTATGTATTTGGTTGTAATCTTGTAAGGTGAAAATGTAATATGTATTTTGTATTAGATTTCAAAAGTAAAATTAAGGTAGGACACATTGATACTAAAGCAGATATATGTGTTATGTAGTAGCAAAGATAGCAATATAGCTTTATGTTGTGATCTGATTGTCATAAATGCAAGTTGCAAATTGGCATTGTAAATTGCAAGTTTGCAACTTTGCAAGTATAGCAATCACCCAATAGGCCGATACTTGGTCTATATATGTATATATATATATCAAATTGTTGTTTTTATTACTCCCCTTTTAAAAAATGGCCCTAAGATGAAATAAAAATATTAGATATGTACCAAATTTGACCCAAATTTTAAGACCTAAGATTAAGGCCCAACTCGATTGAAGTAATCGAACCTAACCGAACAAGGCACACCGAAAAGTTTCATCTGACAATTGAATCGGTTTGGTTTTTTTATGTCACAAAACCGATTACTTCAATCAGTCTAAAAAACAGCTCAAGATCAGTCAAACCAGACCGTGCCCACTCCTAGCTAAAAGTACAAAACGTCAGTTGATTGTAACATCTTTTGTCACTCTGTTACAAGTGGAATCAAAACTGAATATTCAAAGAAGACAAGAATCCATGACGTGAGAGATGATCTCACAGATAATGTCGTGACCTGGTTGCAGGCATATTTAATCCTCTGTTGCCCGACAAGTGTTTAGTGTTATGTCAGTAGCTTACACCAGAGAGTCAAGAGAAGAAGATGTCGGGACCCCAATGCTGTGAAAACCCGCCAACCTTAAATCCGTCAAGTGGGGTTGGTCGAACTGAGAAAGTGGGAGGTCTTCACTCCTATGTCGTTGGAGCTCCTGACTCCAAGAGAGCGATTCTTCTTGCCTCCGATGTTTTTGGTGATTGTACACATCTCTTTTGTTTTTTGATTGCTTGTGCTTTTGCTTTTTGATTGGTTGAATTTTTGTGGGTTTTTCGTTTTTTTTCTCATTCTTCATCTTCCCGTCTTCAAGTTTCAATCTTTGATCCATGAAAGGACGCTCTGAACTACTGATTGATGCTTTTAGTTCACTGATTTCTTGCTTTTAACTTTGGTTCTTTCTTCTTTTTTGTCATCTTTTGATCTTGTCTTTGTGGCTTGATCATGCAGGATTTGAAGCTCCAAATTTAAGGTACGGCTCCTTCTCGAATCTGTACTTCTTCCATGATCATCAAGGTTTCTAGTGTTGTGCAAAATAGTTTATGAGGTAAGGAAATACAACTGAGAAGAAGAAGAAATATTAAGGAAGTTAGTTAGTTTTTCTTTCATGGAGTGGGGACTGGGGTTGATCCCTTGATCCTACCTAAATCTGGAAATGCGAACCTTCTGGCTAAGTCCGAAAGCATACAAATTGCGCGGATTATTACTTATTACTATGTACTTTGGGACTGACTCGTAATTGTTTCTACCATGAAAGGAAGCTTGCGGACAAGATTGCAGCTGCTGGATTCTATGTAGTAGTCCCTGACTACATATATGGCGACCCTTTTGATCCTGAAAAGACTGACATACAGACGTGGTTAAAGAATCATTCACCGGTTAGTTTGAGACTGCAATTTTTAAGGGAAATTTTCTCGAGGGCTAGTTTAGTGGTTTCATTTCATCTTGGACGGATTTTTATGGGATTTTCCTGAGTAGTTGATATTGGTAGTATAACATTTAAGAAATTCTCGGTTGAATCGTTCATGATTGTTTTTACTTTCAAGTGCTTGCTTCTATTCCAACCTTCTCATCAAACTTCATAACTGCAGCAACTCTCTTGCAGTGGTCCATGAGTCGTGCAATTTCAATAGCATTTATCGATGTCTGATTCTACCAGTTCTCTTTGATGCATAATGATTTCATTACAGGATAAAATAACTGAGGACGTAAAACCTGTAATTGAAACTATTAAGAGTCAAGGTGCATCTGAAATTGGAGCTGCAGGCTTTTGTCTTGGGGGTACGATATGCATCTTGAACTTTTAATCTTTTGATACTAATGGCTAGAATTTCTTTACGTAAAACTTCAGTATTTGGTGATTTGGTCTTCAAATCGATATTTGCTTGAACGGTCAGTTTGATACGGCTTGAATAAGAGCATCGTACCTGAATGCTCTAAGTTCAGGATTTGTTTTTTGCAGCCAAGGTGGTGGTTCAACTTGCAAATTCGGGCTTCATCCAAGTTGCTGTGCTGCTCCATCCTTCGTTTGTCACTGTAGATGATATCAAAGGTATATACACGAGATCCAAAATACCTGGAGGCTATTGTATGAATGTTTCATTACTGAAACTTCGAAACAGCTGCCAAAGGATGACTTGAATGTGCAAATGCATTGAAATGCCATTACAAAAAAGTGTTTCACTGGTTTCATAATGATGCTACGTATCAAATCATCATTTTTTAATTTTTGTTTGTTGAGTGCAAAAATGAGTGCAAGATAGAACTACCTCCGGAAAATAAGTTCTAAATAATAAAGTTTCGTTCTTGCAGACGTTAAGGTTCCTATTTCAATACTAGGAGCTGAGATTGACCAGATGTCCCCTCCAGAACTTTTGAAACAGTTCGAAGATATCTTAACTGCTAAATCTGAGGTAAATATATTCTGACGCTTCTCTTAAAGTTCTTAAGTGTTTATGATAGTGTTGCTCGGCCAAATACATATTTTAGTTTCAAGCGCAGTAGAACAAAATATCTATCGTTTGAATTAGATTGTATATTAAACTCCTATAGCTGCATATGTTTTCGGTGGCATTTTCCTCAATCAATCTTCAATGTGTTTGCAGCATATATGGTTGTTTTGTACCCTATCTCCGGTTTTATCTTCATTGACAAACAGCAACTGTAAAACACTCTATATGTTTCTCAATTCTGAGGTCTTTCCAGTTCATATTATGCTGGTAGGCACCGGATTGTGTCAACAATTGTGGCTGCCCACAATTGTTGTAAGGAACTCCTGCCTATAAAAAGGCAGGAGTAGCATAAGGAAGTGGGCAGAGCATAATAGAGAACAAAAAAAAAATAAAGAGATAAAAATATTTTGTGTATTTTTATAGGTGTAGTTTTCTCCTTGTAATTCTTCAATCTTCTTAGTAGTAAAGTTCTTCTATCCTTGCCCGTAATTTTTATCCTGATTTAGGGATTTTTTTACGTAAAATCTGTGTGTTCATTACTATTCTTTCAGTCCTATTTAGTTGCGAATCTGCTCTAGTCCGGTCGATTTTCACAACATGTGATATCAGAGCGAGGTGAGAAAATTACGACGAATTTTTTGGCATAATCTACTCGGAGTTTGGGTGAGCACAGTGAAAGCTAATGAACAATAATCACAAAAGGTGACAACTGTTCATGCATTGATTTTTGCATTAAATTGTGCAGTTACTGTAATTCAAGTATACAGTACTATTCACGTGTACAGTACTATTCATACATACGTATATGGTACTATTCACATATATGAGTACTATTCATATATACAAGTACTATTCACGTGAAATAGTGAGAACTAAATTCTGTTCACGACAGAAGCAATGACAACAAAATTTGATATTGAAAAGTTCAATGAGAGTAATTTCTCATTGTGAAAGTTGAAGATGAAAGCTATCTTGAGAAAAGATAATTGTCTGACGGCTATTAGTGAACAACCAACTGGAGTCACAGATAAAAAATGGAATGAGATGGACGAGAATGCTATTGCAAATCTTTCATCTGGCATTAGCAGATAGGGTGTTGTCAAGCATAGAGGAAAAGAAGACGACAAAAGAAATTTGAGATCATCTCACAAAATTGTATAAGGTTAAATCACTCCACAACAAAATTTTTTTAAAAAGGAAACTATACACTTTATGCATGGCAGAATCCACTTCGGTGACGGAGCACTTAAATACTTTAAATATTCTATTTTTCCAATTCATATCATTGGGACACACAATAGAGATAAGTAAACGTGTGGAACTTCAACTCCAAAGTCTACCAAATTCGTATGATCAACTCGTCATCAATTTAACAAACATATCAAATACATTAGTCTTCAACAATATTGTAACTCCTATTTTGGAAGAAGAGAGTTGACATAAAAGTAAGGAAGACAGGCTGGTAAATTCGCAACAAGCCTTGACGGTGACGAGAGAAAGATCAATAGAACATGGCTCGAGTGAGTCATAGTCATGGTAAATCAAAATTCAGGAATAAGAAGAAATTCAAGTGTTGCAATTGTGGCAAGAAAGGGCAACCCAAGAAGGATTGTTGGAATCTGAATAAGAAAGTTTCTATTCCTCAAGAAAATGCGACAACTACTTCAGATGATGGAGGTGCAATAGTCTGTGAAGCGGCAATGACTATTGGAGGTAATAGAAGATTTGTTGATGCTGATCATGTAGGTGATTTTGATAAAAGTAAATCTACTACAGGATATGTGTTTACACTAGCTAGAGGAGCTGTGAGCTGGATTTCAAAACTGCAATCAGCAAAATATGCAACAACTACACAAGCTAGTAAAGAAGCAGTATGGTTGAAGATGTTGGAAGAATTTGGGTATAAACAAGAGAATATTACTCTGTTTTATGATAATGAAAGTGCTTTGCATCTTGCAAAGAATCCAACATTTCATTTAAAAATAAAACACATTCGAGTTCAATACCACTTCGTTCGTGAGAAAGTGAAAGAAGAATAGTGGATATTCAGAAAATTCATAACATTGATAACCTAACAGATTTTATGATAAAAACAATAAATGCTGACAAGTTTATGTGGTATCGATCCTCGTGTGACTTGACATAGACATAAGCAACATAAAATGACAAGGTGAAAAGAAGAGCGTGAAGATTTGATTTATTCTCAATCAAAACTTCAAGTAGAAGAATTGTTAATCATTGTGGCTGCCTACATTTGTCGTCAACAATTGTGATTAGTAAGTACTGAATTCGATGCCTATTATGTCTACAATTTGTGTCAGTAAGAAATTCCTACCTATAAAAAGGTAGGAGTAGCATAAAGAAATGGGTAGAGCATAACAGAGAAATATGAGATGAGAGGAAAAAAAAAGAGACAAAAATATTCTATGTATTTTTGTGAGTGTAATTTTTTCCTTGTCGTTCTCCAATTTTCTCAGTAGTAAAATTCTTCTACCTTTACTCGTAATTTTTACCCTGATTTAGAAATTTTTTCCGTAAAATCTGTGTGTTTATTACTATTTTCAGTCCTATTTAACTACAAACTAGTTCTAATGTGGTCGATTTTCACAACAATTAAGTCAGCAATTGAATGACCTTGTACTTCCCTACACCGATTTCCTGTCAGCAATAAGATACAGTTGCCAGCATTCTTTTTCGCGCTCATTCTTAACCAACCAATTTAACCGATGTCTGATCCTAGGAGGACCCAATTGCTTCACTCTTTCCAGTAGCTGGTATTTTCTGCTTGGAAATGATGTAATTTTTGGATTGTTGCAGGTTGCCAGCTACGTGAAGATATTTCCTAAGGTTTCTCACGGGTGGACCGTGAGATACAGCGTCGAGGATGAAGCTGCTGTGAAGGCTGCAAATGAGGCTCATGGGGACTTGTTGGAGTGGTTTGCCAAGTATGTGAAGTGAGTGATATGAGCACCTGTTACCCAGGTCCCAGGTTGTGTAGTCTTTGAATAAAATGGCAGGTCTTTGCATGCTGCAGTTGTATTACAGTTGATGCATCTTAAGTTGATGTACATTAAGAATCGAATAAGATTATGTTTTCTTTAGAGGATGGTGTAAGTAAAGTTGGCATTTTGGAAATCAAACTTGCCTGAAGGAACGTCAAAATGAGTTTTGGGCTTTCTTGTTGGGCCTGAGTCTGACCGGGCTTAGTTAGAAAATTGTTGTTAACCTTATTCTATTAGTCTAAATAATATGTAATTTTTTGCTGTTAGCAGTTATTAGCGGGCTTGGCAACGTGCTTCTGCTCGAGCTCGGCCCAAAACTTTTTGTTTGAGTTTAAATCTTATTTGAAGTCTTATCAAATTTAATTATATAAAAAATAATTTTAGTTATAAGTTTTGAATCTAAAATATAATTTACTCTAAATAAAATTAGTATGTTAAGTAGCTTGAACGAATTTAATTAGATAATTACAAATTTTAGCATCTCTCTTGTGATATGTTATTTTTTATATAATCAAAAAATAGCTTTTTTATTAAACTTTTAAATATAAAAATAATTTTTAATTTTATGGACTAGTTAATGCTTAGTATCGTTGGTGCATTAAATATGCTTTGATGCAACTTTTATGGTTATAGATAATCTTAGATCACTCAACTTAGTTACATTATTACAAATTTTAGGATCCCAATTTGAGAAAAGAGAAACACTTTATATACCCAATTCCATCTTGAATTCAATTTAAAATTTGATTTAATTTAAATATTATTTTAGATAAGTTTTAATAATATAAAATTTAAAACAATATCATTTTGTTATAAAAACATAACTTGAGTTTTCAAATCATGATGTAACATACACTACCAACATATTATTGCAAGTATAATATAAATTTACCTATTAAAATTATTTATTTAATTATATTTAAATTAACCATTTCCTTTATTAATGTGTTAAATGGATACTTAATATTCTGAATCATATTGTTTTAAGCATAACTAAGTTTTATCGAACTCGAGCTATTGACTTAATTTTTTAAAATAAAATTGTGTTTAATTCTATGTTTAATTAAATTTAAAATTTAATTTTTCTTTAACATTTTATGTTTAATTGAATTTAAATTTAAAATTTTAATATAAATTTGCCTATTAAAATTATTTATTTAATTATATTTAAATTAACCATTTATTTTATTCTCTTATTTTAATGTGTTAGATGGATACTTAATATTTTGAATCATATTATTTTAAGTATAATTGAGTTTTATCGAACTCGACTCAAAATTTTTAAATAAATATGTGTTTAATTATATGTTTAATTGAATTTAAAATTTATTTTTCTCTAAATTTTTAAGTTTAATTGAATTTAAATTTAAAATTGGATTTTTGAAAAATTTAAAATTTATATGCAATCCAAAATTAATTCAACAAATTTAAAATTATTTAGTAAATTTAAATTAAATTAGATTAGATAAGGACAAGGTTTGGGTCATATCATGCTAACTTATCTGTCATGGAAATGGGCAAGTGCATAGGAAGTCCACTTTAGAAGGCATGATCGTTAAAAAAAGCATAAATCCCAATCTAATGTGTCGCAATCTGGCCTTGTCGGAAACATTTAATTATGGATAGTGGCCCAAGGCCAGGTGTGTGGATCACAATCCTGCAACTTGGCTTCATTTTCAATAGTAGTTTACGTATTCGTTAGAGTCTTTTAAAATTTGTTTTACTATTTACCCTGTATTATTATTTTATTGTCACATATATGAGTCTATTAAAAATAAATTTTTTATTATATAATGATAAAGTTATGTATTATTAAACTCCTTTAAACTCTACTTCATTACGAGATTTCGTCATCATTACGAGATTTCGTGACGAGTGTGACGACGATGACGATAATAAAATTTATTGGTGACGTGAAATTTGTCATGTTATTATTAATGTATTTTTAATTTTTAAAAATTTTAATCATTTTTTATTACAAACTAGCATTATAAAATATTTACATTTATAATTAAATAAAATAATTTTGAAATTTATAATTAAAATAATTTTAATATATAAATAAAATTTTAAATATTTATAACTTTAACTAGCATTATAAAATTAAAATTTTAAATTTTAAAATATAATTTTCCCTCGATTTTATTACAATCAAAATATATGTTAGTGAATGAAAATATTTATAAAGAATTAAAAATGGTGGTCCAATTCGGAGGCGTGGAATAATCAGAATCATTGATGACATAAGTCCCAGTCGATGAATCAGACGGTCAAGATAATTCCGCCAAGAGCTTAACGGACACCGACAGCTTTTAGCTTTTGTACTTCTACGACCACAACTCATAGCCACGACGCAAATAATGCATGAGGTGGACCGGAGGCGCAGTCCCCCTTCACGCGCTTTAGTGCCAGATGGCGCAACACGCGTGGAATCATTCAACTTTGTTTGACAATTCCTTGCATAATTCTTAATTTAACCTTTTTATAATAATTTGTTTTTTATAATAATTTATCGTTAATATTTTATACATATTTTAAATAATTATTTAAAATTAATTTGATTTAAAAGTAAAATATTAATTATTTGAAAATATTTAATTTGTGTAGCTTGAAGTAGAATTTAATAATTCAAAATTCTTGAAAAAAATGACAATATAACTACGGCTTATTACGATTATGCCATTTGATGGCTTTTTGTTGCTTCCAAACTTATGGGAGCCTCTCTTTCTTAAGTTGGATTGGGTTAGATTTAAGAATCTAATTGTTGGTCTTAGGATTAAATTGTTAACTACTTTGCTTTGTTCACAATGTTGCTAATCATAATTTAATTACTAAATTTAATATATATGTATAAATAAACTCTTAAAAATAGATAATATTTCGTTAATTATAGTTTTTACGTGTTAATGGAAATCGACCATATGTTCATTGAACCCATGAGATTCCACAGCCCACCATGTGATGCACGTGCAATGATTATGAGATTGAATTATATGGTGCAACTTTTTTATTTTAAAAAAAATGAAGATTCCACAAAATAAAAATAATTTTAGTATTTTTTTATCAAAAGTTTACTTTATTTATTAATAATTTAACTTTATTTAAACACCACTTTCTATAAATCTTGCTGATACGCGAAATTTGAAAAAATTTAGTAATACGTAACATTACTCTTAATTAGTAGAGCGACTGTTTTCAATTTAACTTTATATTTTGTTAAATAAAAAAATCTAAATTTAAATAATTACTCAAATTGAAAGAAAAAATTAATATTGATACTTTGCATATAATTTTTAAAAATTGAAGGTTGAGTAATTAATTAAAATAAAAATGTGCAATCCTAGTATAATATTATTTGAATTTATTATTAAAAAGCTCTAGAATTAATAAAAACACAAGAAACAAGTAGTAGGTGTTTCCTTGTTGGTGCCTCGTACTTTCGCAAATTCACTTCGCAAGCCAAGTTCTTGCATGCTCCTAACTTTGCTTTACCCAATTGCAAAAACGACACAATATATAAATTATAGATTCCAAAGATCGATCCTTTAACGTTTATCTCTCACAACGCAAAAGGCCTCAACTTGAAGAACACCACTTATTATTATTGCGATTTTCATTTCTCTCTCTCTTTGTCAATCTCGCTTCTTCGTTGGTTGTTTCCTTGAGATCCAGAATCAGCTTCGCAGAAACTAGAAAGATTGAACCTTTCTGCTCTTACAGCACTTCTTTTCTTGTTTCTTGATTTGGGTAATCGAGATTATCGCCCTTCTCTTCTTAGATTCTTCAAGTTCTAGTTAAGTCCGTTCGGTTTTGCAAATACCCACTTGCCCTCTGATTCATAATCTCTCGTGTTCTGCTACTGCATTATAGTCTTCTCCGCCTTTTAGTTTTGACCACATACTCGTTTATCTATTCTTTGCCTATCTTTGTTTGTTTAAGCTGCCTTTGGTCTCAGAATAAGCTTCTTTAGCTTTAAAGTCCCAAAAAGATTGATGCTTTATAAGGGAATATAGGTCTTTGGGATTCTTTTAACTCGGCGGATTTTGTCTCTGGTTCGTGGGTTTTTGTGATCTTAGCTTCGTGGTTCTGGTTCAATTTTATTGAGCTGCTTTTGGTTTCTTCTTAAGGTTAAGCGTGATCAGTTTTTGGTTTCTTGGATCGGAGTCTGAAGGATAACTTACAGTGATACAATAAAGACTTTTTATGTTTTGTAGCTGAGATGCAGCCTGATCAGAGAAAAAAGGTACAGGATCAATCATATCGAAATTGTTTATATTGCTACGGTAATATATGAATAGTTCTTCATATCGAAGCAAGATCAAAGTGGTTGTTTCTGAGTCTATGCATGATCCTAGTCTTTAACTTCTTGTTTCTTTTGTTGGCTCAATAACCTTCCGTGGTTGGCTCAGGATCCGATTCCATTTTCACTTTGATCTCAGCTGTCCTTAGATTATCTTTACGTTCCAAATTGTGCTGGATGTTTCATTGTTTTTTGGGTGTGATTCCTATATATCCGGATGGCTTCGTATTCATGTATAAAGCTTGATGAACACTTGCTAAAGTCCCCAATTTACAAATCGTGGCAGGTCCCACCATCAACCGTAAACATCTGTAATGTCACACCTTAACAGTGATATTGCAACGTAAATTTTAGGGACCATATCTGATGTAGATATAGTCTAGAAATTGATGTTTCTTTTGCATAGTACTTAAATGCCGAGGAGTATGCAAATTATACTTCCTTTGTGGTTACACGCATGACTTGATGGTAAGGCTAAGGGGATAATGTTTTATCCCTTGTCATTTGAACAGTTGTAATCATGGTAATTGGCAGATATCATTACCTGAGTGCTTCACGTGGTTAAAGTTTAGAGTTGAACCATCATAAGGTTCTAAAAGCAGGTTTTGTGGGGTCAGAGTAAGCTTGGCAGTAATAGTGGAGTTCCAATGTGCAAATTTTAAGAGAACCCTGTAGATGAATGTGATTGTAATGTCCTTTCATCTTAATCATAGCCTGAATACATGTAGGAAAAAAATTGAATGTTTGATAAAAGCCATCGCAGAACTTATTCTTTGTCTGAAAATTGCAAAACCAGGGGTGATTTTTTTATGACTAATGTTGTTTATCTTAATCTCGTATTGCAGGTGGATGTAGACTTTTTCACCGAGTATGGTGAGGGGAGCAGGTACAGAATAGAGGAAGTAATTGGAAAAGGAAGCTATGGTGTTGTTTGCTCAGCTTATGACACACACACTGGAGAAAAAGTTGCTATTAAGAAAATAAATGATATCTTTGAACATGTCTCTGATGCCACTCGCATCCTTCGGGAGATTAAACTTCTTAGGTTGCTGCGGCACCCAGATATAGTGCAGATCAAGCACATCTTATTACCTCCTTCCAGAAGAGAGTTTAAGGATATATATGTAGTTTTTGAACTAATGGAATCTGATTTGCATCAAGTTATTAAAGCAAATGATGACTTAACTCGAGAACATTATCAATTCTTTCTTTATCAGCTTCTTAGAGGGATGAAATACATACATACAGGTAATAGTAACATTCGACTGCTTGTTTGTTGTGAATATTGTGATGTTCTGTCCTTTTCATTCTAAGTTCTATTACTGTCCTGCAGCTAACGTTTTTCATCGGGATCTCAAACCTAAAAATATCTTGGCAAATGCGGACTGCAAGCTGAAGATTTGTGATTTTGGTCTTGCAAGAGTAGCCTTCAATGATAGTCCTACGGCTATCTTTTGGACAGTAAGTTTTTCTTTCTGTTTTCTTTGTTTAATGCTATACTCAAATTGCCACTTAGGGGAAAATTCAGCAGCACCTGATTTATGTTAACTGTTGAACAGGATTATGTTGCAACCAGATGGTATAGAGCTCCGGAATTGTGTGGATCATTTTTCTCTAAGGTGCTGGAATTATCACTACTGCCATCTGCTTAATATTACCTGATCTGATGTTCTTTTGGTGTTTGAGTCGAACCTGCTGATACTTAAAACTACGAGCATTATACCTTTTTTAACAGCTTTTCTTGT
The DNA here is from genome assembly GCA_025629805.1 of Erythroxylum baracoense. Lineage (NCBI taxonomy): Eukaryota > Viridiplantae > Streptophyta > Magnoliopsida > Malpighiales > Erythroxylaceae > Erythroxylum > Erythroxylum baracoense. The sequence continues at coordinate 50,047,765 of JAOTAY010000191.1, forward strand.
TGCTCAGATATCTTGGAACACCTTAGAATGAAATCTGTTATTTCCTTAATTCTATAGACCCAAATGTTGCACTCATATTGATTTCTCTGCAATTGAATTTTGCTACTTGTACAATATTTTTGAAGTGTTGAAGACTGAGAAGCAGTTAATTAGACACCCCCTTCTCCTCTTAGGTTAGTTTGGGGATCTGGAAGGGTGTGATGCTGGTGAGGGTGAATAACTGTGGACTAAATCCATTAGTGTGCAAATGCAGTAACTTTATCTTTGGTTGTAGGGTAACGAATTCGTTTTACTTTGTCTAAAGATGATACTCTGTGTTGCTTTCAGTATACCCCAGCAATAGACATATGGAGCATTGGATGCATCTTTGCTGAACTTCTGACAGGGAAACCTCTTTTCCCTGGTAAAAATGTGGTCCATCAATTGGATTTGATGACTGATTTATTGGGAACACCATCAGCTGAATCTATTGCTAGGGTATGTCAACTAGCTTTGAAATGACAAAAGAATAACTTTTTTTTTTGTATGTATCACATATAGTCATCAATTTTTGTTTCATTTGTCAGAATAGTAGTATTTATCAGTATTGAATCATATGAGCAGGTGCGCAATGAGAAAGCTAGGAGATACTTAAGCAGCATGCGAAGGAAGAAGCCCATTCCCTTTTCACAAAAGTTTCCTCATGCTGATCCCCTTGCTCTACGTTTGTTAGAAAAAATGTTGGCATTTGAACCCAAAGACCGACCTAGTGCTGAAGAGGTCAATGTTTATGCCTTTCCATAACATTCTTGGTTTTTTGCTTTAGCTTAATGAAGCTCCTTTCTTGTTATTTGGCAGGCTCTTGCAGATCCTTACTTTAAGGGTTTGGCCAGGGTTGAGAGAGAACCTTCTGCTCAACCAGTTTCCAAGATGGAATTTGAATTTGAGAGACGAAGGATAACGAAGGAAGACGTGCGGGAACTCATATATCGAGAAATTTTAGAGTACCATCCTAAAATGTTGAAAGAGTTTCTGGAGGGTTCAGAGCCAACAGGTTTCATGTATCCTAGGTATTGATTACTGAATAATAGTTTTAAATCATATCTCTACCATTTTATTATGTATACTTAATGATTCATCTTTTGCCTTACAAGAATTTTAAAGCCTTGGAGGTTGAAAATGTTTACTTTGTTTATTGTAAATGCAGTGCTGTTGACCATTTTAAGAAACAATTTGCTTACCTTGAGGAGCACTATGGAAATGGTGCAACTGTTGCTCCACCTGAGAGGCAACATGCTTCATTGCCTAGGTATCCCTGTTGAATATTTCTTCTTAAAATCGTACTTTTTATTTATTGGTCTCTTTCATGTCTTCTATGTGATGAACTACTATACTAATGAATATTCTACCCATGCAGGCCATGTGTGCTATATTCAGATAACACGGTACATAAATCAGCTGAAGTTGCAAATGATCTTTCCAAGTGTTCCATTAGAGAAACAAGGCCAATTTTGGACAGGAATGATGGCATCCCGATGACAAAGCTTCCGCTTCAAGTCCCCCAAAGTCTTCAAGGTAACTTTTTCATTTCTCATTTACTCTCTGTTTGATCTCTGTTACTATTTTCTGAAGCTGAAGAGTTATTTTTACTTTGAAACATGTATTCACATATGTATTAGTATACAGAGGCCTGCCCTGTCCCATAACAAACACAAACACAAAAACACACACACAGACACAGACGCAGACGACCCCGTTATGACCTCCTCTTGGGATTTGTGTTTCATCTAAATTGAGTTTGATTTCAAATGGATTGTTTTCACTTAACAGAAAATGTTTCTTATGGCAAGGTCAATATAGTTTTGAGTTCACATATTAAGTTATTCTGATAGTTAAAGAGTGTCTAATAAGTTCTAATACTCCGGATAGATTGGTTTTATGTGATTGTCATATAGACAACATTTTCCTGAACCTTGCTTTGCATGTGTCAACTCTGCTTTTATGTCAATCAGAGCCTGCCCTGGTTGACGGAGTCCTTGCTTAACTGCTGATGATTTTTATAACCAATTACATTAATAAATTTCATTATCTGTTCAAATTCAAGATATTTTGTGTATCATCATGCCTTTCTTACTTGGCTATGACTGTTCTGTGTAAGCTTTTTATCATGCAATATTACTTTGCTTGCATAAACAACAGCAAATTGGAAATGTGAGAATATCTATAACATTGATCCCTGTAACTTATTATCATCTAATCAATCGGTCATCAATCGTGTGGTTTTTTGTGTCCGTTGATATCATTCATCCGTCTTGTTGCATTTTTTATTTTATCTATTGTATGGACCTGGTGTTGAGCTTCTGAACCATTGTGATATAGGTTTGACTCCAGATTGATTATCATTTTCTTTGGCAGGTGCTGCAAAACCTGGGAAAGTTGTTGGTTCTCTTTTACGATACAATAATTGTGGGGCAGCAGCAGCAGCTGAAGCTCTCGAACAGCGCAGAATGATCAGGAATCCACCTATTTCAGCTCAATATACTGCTGCAAATGGTTCGTATGCTAGAAGAAACCCACCCTGTAAGAATGATAGGGGGGAAGATGAAGTAATTGAAGGGTCCAATGGATTGCAGCAAAAGCCACAGATTATGGCTAGGAAAGTTGCTGCTGCTCAGGTTGGATCTGGGAATCATTGGTACTGATGCCATCTTTTCTTAAGGGCAGACAGATTTAACTGCAAATCAACTCTTAAGGATGGCAGTTGTGAAATCGCTCCATGTAAAGGTTAATCTGCTGCAGGAATGAAAATTTATCAGATTCTAGTGACGTTGACTGCTGGGTTGCTTTATAAAGATTTAATATGGGGACTAATGTCGAAGGAAGGTAAGCTGCATGATGTAACTCAGCCCTCTGATTAAGGTCTTCGGTGTTCACCCTTATGCCCTCTGATTTAGAGGAACAATCAAAGATAAGAAGGATGTATGATAATCAGAAAGTTGCTACGCTGAATTGATCAGTTGCCACGTGAAGTTCTCTGGTTCTCATGTTCCACAGATTGGAGCACAGGTTATCAGTTTCTATGTTGGAGAAGTTAACCAGTTTGTTGACCATCTTGCTGGTGCCTCACTCTGAAAATAAGGATCTTCGCTTTTCTTATGTGCATGAATACACACATTGAAAAGGGGCCTTTCTTGTTAGGTTCCCACCCATGTTATATTCTTATGTTGTTAAGATGTTCAGAGCTTTGTACTTCTAAGAACACTAGTTTGGCACATGTAATTAAGAACGTGATTCATATGTTACAACTTTGTTCAGTTTCTTCTAAACTTGGCTTTATTTAGAAAAAAATCACAAATTATCAGATGTGTCGGATTTCCCTAAAATATTAGAAAAAGTTAAAGCTGCTGATGAATATTCAAGGACATGCACACTATCAAGTGAAGTCCTTCCTTTAACATATTGGAATGATAGGTAAGTTAATTCAAAAGCATCAATGATCATATCATGATACTTAAAAAGATGGGAAGATCTGATAAATAACAAGCACAATTAAGGGGAAAAAAGACAAATTTCATGCACGATTGGAGTTGATTTAACTCAATTTAGGTACTCTGAATTTTGACAAGCTTTTGAGTATTCAACCCAATTGGGCTTAGGTCCACTTTTAGATTTACCTATCAAGCATAAATAATCAATCAATGATCATATATCATCCAATAGACAAAACAATGAAAACCAGAAAGAAAAGCCTATCAAATTCCAAGTATATCAGTTATCATGTATGCACCCAACATCTCAATTGTTCGTAAAGTTGGACTGTATTCAGCAAAATGAATGAGAGTAGATTATGAAGCATTGAAATACATGATAATGCCATGCAAGATCTCTCCTTTTCTAAATCAAACTTAATAAAGAATCACAACAGCCACTTTCACGAATGAATAAACAGAGAATTCAACTAAATGAATCCAGTTTAATCATCAATACTGAGAACATAAAAAAGTAGCCTATTTCTCTGTGATCACTAGAAAGAACCTAATTTTTTCTTCTTTAAGTTTGCATATTTTACAAAGAAGGATGAGCAAGACTATCTATAATTACAAAGGCATCATCTACTGCCCCGGAACAAGCCGAAATCCCAACGACGCATTAAACCATCCATGACATTACCTACTGAGTTGCGCTCCACAGTCAATGTAGCTCTTGTATTACCTGACAAGTCCGTATCTGGTAAGCTCCGAGTGCTTTGAGAAGTATCACTATGACTGGATATTGTAGTGCTTTCAAGGTCTGTTGAATATGGAGTCTCAGATTTGAGCCCTGCCAAAGATATTGTATCAGGAGATGGGTGTTCAGTGGCCGAATTTTGGCCAGTTGTAGTGGATGAGGAAGTGGATTCTGCCTTTGATGGCTCCTGTAGTTCTACTGATGCGGGAGTTGGTAGTATCTTCAAGTGCTCACAATGTTCTGTAGACAATGCATCCAGGCTTTTGTTCCCTGAAGATTCAACAGAATCAGGGCTGGAGCTGGTTGCTTGCTCTTCTGCCGGGGATTTTCGTACCTCCACATCCTTTAATGACTCGATTATTGCTTCCATTAACATCTGAAATGCAAACAGTGAGTTGAGTCTCAGGAAAGTAACCACCTTTTCGTACAATCAGCATAACTGACTTACCCTCTCTTCCTCCTCTATGTTGCACGGAAAACCTGCCAAGTCATCTAGTTGATATTCAACATACTGATCATCATCCATTGCTGTGGGAACATGTGGAACATATGGGTAGCCATTGGATAATTCAAAGCTAATCATCTTGGATGAAGATGGTAAGTTGTTGTCATCACTATCCTCATCCTGCAGGAAAACACCATACTTATTAGGAATGTTTACCTCAGCCGCCAGGCGCATTCCTGCAGCTATATCTGTTGACACACTATTTTCACAACCAGAAAAGGAAATAATACCTCGGCTTCAGAATCAAGTTTAGATGGAAGATCAGAAGGTACCTGAAGAAAGACAAATAACTGATTAACAACAACCCCATACACATAACAACATGAAGCTTGTTACAATAGAGCTTGCACATAAACCGTGGATTGCATTTGATGATTCCTCAAGTCAAATGTATTGTGAACACCATTTTGTATTGATACATCCAGTTATCGTCAGTTAATTTATTTGTCTCTCTTGAATTAACTCACTGTGCATACATTCCCAAAAGCAAGCAAACTCATGCCATTTGCCAAATCCCAATCAAAATAAACACTTCTCTACTTTCAGACACCTATGTTAATAATATTGTTGGTTTTAACTTCTGATTGCAAATTCAGGCCAGACATTCTGTGATAGGAACCTCAATAGAGATTGTATTATTGATACGTATAGAAGATGAAAACAAGCCGGAGCAAGCCCCCACTCCTGGTAGAATCAGGCCTAAACCAACTTTTACAATGATAAAAAATACCGTTTTTCCCTATCCTCAATGTTCAGCTATATGTCTTCTCATTCTCTCTCTCTAACTACCTTCTAACAAACTTGCCTACATGGCAGCTGACTCTCCTCCCTTTCCCGATTTGTTCCTACGAGTGTAGGTTTTAAAATGGGCTTAGGTTGTATGGGCTGATTAATAGGTGAAGTGCCAACATTCTAGAAATCGAAGACGATAATTCACCTCCATCCGACTCATTGGCCTTTTTGGACGGACTTGTTTCAAGGAATCTGCACTGCTGCTTGTTGCTAATTCTGCAGCTATAATTAAAATAGGAGAATAAAGAAATGGTAAGTGCCAAAAAGATTAGGTGGAAATTAGCACTGAAAATTGATACAAACAATGTGAGTCATGGTCTTACGTGAAATTGTAGATTCAGAACTGTAGCCAGGTTTTTGCACATTACACCAATTATCCTGAAGGTAAGACAATCAGTACTTGTCAAAGGTTAGAGGATGTATTTTCTGAAAAATTTTCGAACTAGATACTTGATCAATTGTAGTTAAGATACCTTGCCAAAGTAATCATGCATTGAGTCAAAATATGTTCCGCCCACCTCATCCTCTGGCGGTTGCAAAACATTGTGGAAAAAAATGTTTATCGAATCAAAGTAGAACTGAGGACGTGGAGAATTGTGATCTCCCTCAAATTTGATAATATTCTTGTCCCCCTGCAGAATTAGTATGCAGTACTATAACGAGACAAACAAAGTCACTCTAGAAAAAGAACGCAATCTGCAATTCACTTAAAACAAGGTCTGAAATTCATATTTATGTTGAAGCATAAAATCACAGAATCAAATCTCCCTACACCAACCACCCCATGGCACTGGCAAACAATCCAACAAATAATTTCAGAAGGCCACTAATAATATGAGCTTTTTGGTAAGCATCTTCAAAAGAACAAGAAGATTTGACTATTGGGACCAAGTTGGTTAAATGGTAAATCTCAATTTAAGAACTAGTACTTAAGATTTAATAACCAACAGGAAGAAAAATGTACCATGTAAGCTTCATATATCCGGTCTGAGTGATGGGGTTGAATAAAATCATCATCTGTAGCATGCCCAAACAACGCAGGAACGAAGCAACATTTTGCCACCTATAGTGTACGGTGGAGCAAGGTATCAGTTTCTCAAGTAGAAGAGAACCTCCAGATCTCAAAAGCAATGATACAAAATATCATTTCATCTTCCAGTTTCATAACAGAAGCATTTCTTAGTTATCTTATCAAGTCCAACAGAAACAGCTAGATTGCTTACCGCTGCTATCTAATAAACCAATTTCCTGAACTTTATACACAACAGTGAACATAATGGTACAGAGACATTTGTATTTTAGTCAGACTGTTTCTGACACAGTTTAGCATAGATAGCAAACAGACAACAGAGCTAAACCAAAAAATACGAGAAACTAGAGACTGCAGCTCCAATAAAACAAATTGGATTTGTGAAATGATTCCGAATCCAAACTTATAATAATATAAGATGATTTCATATGTTTCAATGTGATCCAAAAGCAAAAAACGTAGATTATCGAGTAAAATAGCCGTCAGGTCAAGTGGCATGACTACTGAGATGGCCACAGAAGTAAGCTCAAAGAAATCAACCAGAAGCTTCACTATACAACGCAAAAGTTCTTCATAAATTTGCTTTAAAAGTTAACAATACGAGGAAGGTGTCCGTAAGTATAGAAGCCAACAAAGAACTACAAGTTCCTGAACGAACTTAACCTTAATAGTGTTGAGGTCCATTATGTCAAACTTTGCCTTCTTCTGAATAGCTTTTCGCATATATTGAATTGCAAATTTCACCTAAAAGACAGCAACAAGAGAAAATATTAGTCCTAGGAAGATAATAAAGAAAAGCACAGTCCCAGACAAATAAAAATAATACCAAATCAAGGAAAAGTGAAAGGGGTAAATAGAAGATTCAAGAGGTCTGCAACAACCAACGTCAAGAGATGAATGAGCTGACTTGATATTTTAGCATTATAACCACAAGGAGGAGTTTGCAGATTTTTCTTTTTACATTTCTTCAGAAAAGATTGTTGAGTCATACGATTAAGAAATTTATATTCCACACACATCCGTTTCAACTAGTATTTTGGTTTTTCTGTTTGAGTTGTACAAGATGAAATTCTCATATACGGTTATTGAACGTAAGCAATGAAAATCTGAGCAGTCACCATCTCTTGAATGGCAACGACAGAGATAAATGGTAAAACTTGTCAACACCACATATTTCTGTGTAGTGCAGAATGCAAGGTGCACCATTGCAACATATAAATAAATAATCATGGCTAATATGATATTTGAAATCATGGCTAATATGATATTTGAAATATTAACCATGGTTTGTGCAAGAGGTTGCTCACTGGCCCATAATAACGGGGGAATTACTAGTTTGATTATTCAGGCACAAGAGAAATTTGAAACCAAGTTTCAACCAGGGGAAGATTATGCAGGGAAGAATGCTTGCTTTTTCCAAGTCAAATTAGGAAAAAGAAAACTAAAGAAAAAAAGCGGAAATGCATGCAACACAGATCCACTTTCATATGTATGAGTGCAAGTAATTCTAAGAATTAATCTGCCAAAATTCAGCAAAAGATTATCAAGAACAGTGTCGACACAAGTCACTAACAGCCTTATTTCACAAAAAATAACATGAATATTGAGTTCTATTATTGTTTACATATTGTAAACATGTAGCATGGATAACATAACTGCTTGTTAGAATAGTTACAATATGGCCAAAAGGATCCACTTACAGTGAACTTTGGTAGACGAATTTTGTAGGTATCCACTAGTTCCATCATCAGGTCAACCAAATCAGAGAATGGACTATCAAGAACAATTCCTGCTATTGATGGATCCTCAGCTCCATACAGAAGGCTGCAAGATACAACGTAATCATAAAGATAGAAAAGATGAAGAAAGCCTCAGCATTATACCAGGTCGAATCAAGCATGGACCTAGAATGACTAACAGAGTAGAAAAAAGTTGATTCTTATTGAAGTATGTAAATTGATTAAAGAAGCATAAATTGCCAGTAATGCAGAATGCAATGAAATTTGCAAAGCAAGATTGTGCAGACCATGAAAGCAAAGACTCCTTCATGTTGTAGAATTTGCACATGCTAACCAAATAGAAGAAGAAGAAGAAGAAACTTGAAGAGAACCTAGTGACGGCACCCATTGAACGGCCCCACAACCCAATCAGAGAAACATTTCCATCCTCGCGCAAGTATTCAACCACTGCCTTGAGATCATCTTTCTGGACAGAACAAACAAGAATGTGAGATGACAACTAAGAAATGAAGTTGGTAATAGATAATCTAATAAATTGGAGATGTGCTGCACAGAGACTAGGTTGCCTTTTAGCTTGTCGTCAAAATATGAGCTGTAATCTTAACCCAATACCATATAAAGTTACACAATGATGGAGTAGGAACACCAAATCAGAATGACCTACTTCATTCCACCCCAGTGTGACATGGTCCCCGCCAGAAATTCCAGATCCCGAGAAATCAAGAGTAAAAACGGTAATATTTGAAGGCAGCAAAATAATTGCTGCTTCACTGGCATCTGCCCTGCACCCACTGCAAAAGTAAACATACGCTTCCATTCAGCGTCATATTCTGCGACAAAAGAGTTTAATAATTCCTATGGCTCTTCAATCCTTCAGAATTGTCAGTTGGTTAAACTACTTAGAGCCACTTCCCCCCACACCAGTGGGATCCTGGAACACCAATATGCCCAGTTAAATAGCTTTTCATACAAGTAAATCAGATTATCTTCAGACATAAAAGCCACAGCCTTTAAAGAGTTATAATTTCCCAACTAAATTACAATCTTCTTCAACTAGCAAGAAAATGAAATGCCTAAACCATTGTAAGAAAGGAGAATTTGTAACTAGAATAATCCATTATGCCATATTACCTATTTCCATGGCAATATATCACACAAGGAAGCGGCTTTCCTTTGGGGCTAACAATGGGCATGTAATGGCTACACTGCAGACCATCTCCCCGTTTGTTTTTAATCTGCACAGCAACCAAAGCTGCTTAGCATAAAAGTGGTCACCAATGGAAGACTTCATGTCTTTAAACTGACAGGAAAAACACATGTTTGACTTATCTAGGGAACTTAGAAAGGAGAGAACAAAAAGTTGTTGGTAATGGGTATGAGTGGGCTAAAATGAAGGGTGGACAGTTAGTAGCTAGACCCTTGTAACAAAAACACACAATTTAGGAATGTATGACTTCCAAAGATAAACATTTTTCTATAGAAAGGAAAACAAAAGAATCTCTTACCCTTCTCACCTATTTATTCATTTGAATATAAAGATTGATGGAAGCTACGAACTAAGACAAATCAAATCATTCATATCTCAGAGTCATCAATTGGGTATGTTTACATCGTATGTAAAAAGTGAAACTCATTAAAAAATTTACATTAAAACAGCACACTAATGACTTCAATGGAATGGTGCCCAGTAAATAGAATTTCCTAGACAAGAGAAGTTCACAAACCTTAGGAAATTTCTGGCTTATTACAGCAGTTCGTAAGCTATGTATAGAAGGAACTTCTCACTTATCACTTTGGTTCTCACTATGGAAAGGAGAAAAGTCGTACAATTTTCAACAATAGCAAAAAAAAAAGTAAAGTCTTTTGCAAGTTCAACAGCCATCTTCCTTAAAAAGACTAAGCCTCAAAACCCAAGAAGATAGAACAGAAATCAACCTCTATTTCCTACACAGAGAGCAGTCAATTACCTCCAGATCTTTTCTTTGGTACCATTTCCCTCTTAGCATGAACTCTTGATCCAACAAATCATGTTTGGGATTATACTCAGCCCTGTGGTACAAAAATATGTATAGCCACCAAAAATTGAGAGCTAAAAAAGCATCAAATTAATTCACAATCTTCCCAAGATAAAACAAGCATATATTGTCATCCAATGCCAAGGAAACAACCCATAGCCCGTAATAAATGCCCTAGAAGTGTCATGCATTAAGACTTATCACTTCAAAGTAATGTCTCAGTCCCTCTATGCAAGTAGAGTGGTCAATTTGAAACATCTGCTAGCAAATTAAAGGAACTAATGTAACAATGGACAGATTCAGGGCTGACATGTATTTCTTTAGTTATTCATTCTTTTTGTCTGGACAATAACTTTTGTTTCTATGGACTATTTACTTACATCTGTAGAAAAGCATGGTTTTCTTAAACTGTTAAGCCTTTGATTACTATTACAAGATTTTAGCGCCTTTCTAAGAAACTATTTACTGCATGGTTTTCTTAAACTGTTAAGTCTTTGATTACTATTACAAGACTTTATGGCCTTTCTAAGAAACTATTTACGAAGTATAAAGGACATCAAACGTTGCAAATTGAAATTCAACATTAAAGCTGCAGTCAAAGACTCAGTGACTAAACTCATCTTTCAAGCCATAGATTGTTTCAAGATCTAGACAACGTTCAGCTTTTAACATTATTCATCTCACAGTCAACCGCATCCGCATTGTACCTTAGGAAATCTCTTTCTGGTCCATGCTTATCACATGTACTACTCCAAAAGTACAAAGAACAAGGCAATAAATGCAGAGGAACTAAAAGGAGCTGTATTTCACATGCTAGGCCTATAAAAATCTCTATCCATGTAATTACAAAACTACCTGAATAGACAAAAATGAGTATTTCAAGGTTATATAACACTTGAACTATCATAAAAATGTAAAAAAAATTCAATCCAATCAAAAGTCAAAAAATACGGGATCTTGTGCAATAGTAATTTCTACTTTCTAAAATTAATTAGAAATCCTCTGACAAGGAGCAAATTACTGAAATACACTAATTCTCGTTTCTTGAGAACCTAACTCATACAGACATCCCAGACCTATATCAATCCCGAATTATGAGATTGCGATCTAGTATTCTGTTCAAATTGAACACACGAACCTTTCAGGCTTTTCAAATCCCACATCAGAAATTTACTAGCTCAATTGATATCTATGAACAGATTGAGAAAGATCAAAACTTGAATTCCAGAATCATTATCGGTCGCAACCCAACAAACTCACCCAGAAAGCAAGGATTGGGCAGAGTAACCAAAAAGGTTTCAACTTTTGATTTGTATTCAGATATCTACCAAAGGAGATCCAAAATTCATCATCTTCCCAGTCCTCAAAATCCCCACCTCAACTTCCCAGAGACCAAAACAATCTAAATAAAAGACACCCACGTAGCAATTCAAGCACAAAAACCAAAATTAAAACAAGAAATGGCAAATCATTCACCTGGGAGGCCGTATAATAAAGTTGACAAGCTGCTCCATACTATAGATTCAAATCCACAAAACTCTTCTCTCTTTCTCTCTGTACTTCTCTCTTTGTATCACTTGTCTTCTAGCTTCTTTTTAGCCAATAAAATAGTGTAACAGAGAGGGTTGGAGTGTTGGACACAACTAGCAAGAACATATATATATATTTTTTAAAAGGAGTAAATTACGAGACAGAGGAAGGAGAAGAAAGAGTAAAGCAACGGAAAAAACAGAGAAAACACTGACTGGGCATTTACATGTGTGTGGTTTAGAGAATGATTCAATGGGACAAGAATGAGATGAGAAAAAAGAACATGCAAAAGTCTTTTCTTTCAAGCTAATATATGCCTTGCTCTTAAAGCGTAAGGTAAAGGGATTCTGGTTTTTGATACTGCTCTTCTCGTCCTTCCACTTGGACTCTTCATCTTTTCTTCCCTCTATAAAAATTGTTTCTTTAAATTATCATAACAAAATTAGTATTAATAATTTTATAACATATATTATAATTATACAATTGCAATGCAAAATATCATCTTTGTGCTTTGTGGTGTCATTACTTGTTGGGTTGAATCGACTGAGTCCCACTTGACATCACCAAAATTAGAAGAACCCTAGACCAAACTTGAAAGAGTATTATCTTTTTCTTATTTTGTAGCTTTAAGAATAAAAAATAGCTATTTAGTTATTATTTTAATAGTCTTTATGAATATTATAATTACTATTATTTAAATTATTCAAGAAGAATAATAAATAATTTATAATATATATGAATAATTACACAATATTGATCATAATAATTATAAATATCATTGAAATAATGATTTTTTTCTTGATATGTGCTTAATTTAATATATAAGAGAAAGTAATTTTAATTAAAAACATGATTTTAATTAATATAATAACAAGAGTTATACTTTTTATTATTTTGTATTTTTAATAATAAAATTAGTTATTCAATTATTATATTAATAGTCTTTATGTTCATTGTAATTGATACATTTACAAAAATAACTAAAATGATGATTTTTTAACTTGTTTTTCTCAAACTTTACTTATAGTTTAAATTTGATTTCAAAATTGGTTAAAATGAATACAATTTAACTTACATCAACCCAAGTAAGATCCCCACGTCTAAATTCTTTAATGGCTGCTGGTTGTTGTTAAGGCTGCCTGACTTTGTGCAAATGGACATTGTTGACCTAAAAAGAAAGTATATAGAATAAAAAAGAGATGAAAGGAGAGGATGGTGATTGGTGATTACATAAGCCTTTCTTGGAACTCCCTTGATGCATATGCTCCACCAATGTCAACTTGGTCTTAGAATTATGTCTACCAATGGCGGGTAGAGTATAACCATACCAACTACCATAACCACACCATTGATTGTTTCTCCAATCATGATTAGGGTTAAGGGTTGGAGATGGTAGAAAAATTCATACTCGATTAAACCTATTATAAATTCAATAAATCTAAGTTGAGTCCAATATTTAAGTTTAATAATGTCTGAATTTAACAAGTATTTTTCAAAATCAACTAATTAAAAAAATAATTTGGATCAAACTAAATTAAAAGGTAAAATTATATTTGACTTAAACCCGAGTCTTATATTGATAAGACCCTTTACCAATCTTCTCAAGGATTGGTGGATATTGTTGACTCTTGAACAAAAATGATTCTTGAGATGACAACATTAACATGCCATGCACTTCCATGCCTTAATCCCTCTTAAGCTTCACGTTCAATGGACAATTATTGAATAGCGATGGAAGATTCTTCCTATGATAAGCTTTGAAGCTAGGAAACTATAGTAAGTCTTGTACATAAAGAACCTTTCTTGTTATAAACATCAAGTCGGCTATATTCACTAGAACCAATACCCAAACGACAAAACATCAAGCAAATATTGTTAGTCATTAGATTCCCATTATCTGTGGTTAAGACAGGGCACCTGACATGTGCAACCAACCATTAGTTTGAGACTCCACACCTAAAGTGGCCCTAAAAGTGCAATAATTATTGTAATCATCAAGTAACAACCTTTCTCAAGCTTTTGTTGGGTTTCTTGGAAATGGCTAACTGAAACATTTTCTAATCTTGAAGATTACATTACCATCTAAAAAGGGTTGGTTCAAATACACACTTTGATTCCTTTGAATTAGTCGAAATCAAAAGAAGTTTGAGCTTATTGCCTAGTGTTGTCTCCTTGTTTTATCCTTAGGATTTATCAGTTTTGGAACTAAGAAGCACGAGTTTGGTCCATGTTTAACTTAGAAAACTAGAAAGCCAGCAAGAAAAAATGTAGTTTTTTTGGTAGAAAAAGACATAGAGCTTATGACCTTATCTTGAGAAAATGTTGTAAGTCCAACCTTCTCTTGGTGTTTGTAAAGAGACCAGAAGCCATTTTCGGCCACTCACCCACATACCCCTATCTACATGGGAAAAGCCAGCTACCCTCTTTTTGTTTTGGCCATTAAAAGCCTCTCTTCTTAATTTTTAACATACTTTATTCCCAAAAGTCATTTCTTTGCCTATAGAAGATCCAACTACTGCTAGGCCAATATCTGGTTGTTCCTCAAGCCATTTTCTGCCGGTTTGCAGGTGACTACCATTATTTTTCTTCCATATGTCAACTTTTTCGTGCTTTCATTGAGGGTGGTCATAATGTACAAGCGTAAAAGGAGCTAACTTTAAGATGGCCTATTGGTTGCTGACACATGAAAAAGTCTGAAACTGTGGATAATAAAGCGAGTTTCTGCTGTTTACTGTAGCTTCTCTATTTGTTACGGTTTTTTTTGTGAGAAAGTAAAGTGGTGGTGTCTGGTACATCCCTTGGAAGTTTGCTTAACAGAGGTTGAACCACCGCAGTTCTGTTTTATTGCTTAACAGAAGTTGAACCACCGCAGTTCTGTTTTATCATTAAACATTATGCGTCTCGACCTTTGGTTAGAGTTGGTATCATTTTTGTTAGAGTTATTTGTGAGCTTTATGCCATTGGACACTGTGCCTCAACAAAATGATAGCCCTATAGGAGTTGATAGACTTCAGCTATAACTTGGTATAATATGTTTTGACCTGCACATTTAAGCACCAAAGATCCTTTATTTTTGTTTCTTTGGAACAAAAAGGTGGGGCTTTGACTTGGATGTGGGGCTACTCTTCATTCCCAGAAAGGATGAAATGAAAAAGAAACACGTTGAGTTGTGGTACGTTGAAATATCATGAAGGGAAGGGCTGTTTTAAACTGGGAAGAATTGAAGCAGCTTGGTCTTAAGTTCTTCTTCATACCCTCAACTTGCAAATCATCTAACAGGATGAACATGGAGAACATAAACAGATCAAGAAAGTTGGTAAACGTTAAGTATGCCTAGTTCTTGAGGAATATAGAAGTTGATCCACTGTTATATTGTGGCTCCCGCAAGTGTTACTGCAAACTTTGAGTTGTCTGTACAACTGAACCTATAGTAATTTGTATGGACAATTTTATAATTGTTTTTGTGTACAGTTCAACCTGGTTCATGAACTGTTATTTTTTTGGTTTTCCATGTGCTAAGTTTTGAAGTTGTACTTGTGGTAAGTTTCCAGCGAGGAGTAGGTGAAAATGGCACAGATTCTGGCACCTTCTTCACAGTGGCAGATGAGAATTACGAGGAACTCAATGCCGGCAAGTCCCATTACTACCAAAATGTGGAGTTCTCTCTTGTTGAAGCAGAACAAGAAAGGGACGGCTAGAAGCTCTACCAAATTTAGAGTGCTTGCTTTGAAATCAGAAAATAGCACTGTCAATAGGATAGAGAATCTTCTAAATCTGGATGTTACTCCATACACTGACAAGATCATTGCTGAGTATATTTGGTAAAGTTCTGTTCCTGAATACTGTCATCTTGATTTTTATCTTTCTAATGGAATGCCAGTCTTGGACATGTAATACTTACTTCTCTTTGTTAATTATGTCATTGAGGTTAAACTAATTCCTCTCATACTGGTTTCTGATGACTTTGCTAGTTACACCTCTGCACAGTCTTTAGGGTTAACAATCTGCATTATTTGAATGTTGAAACAGGGTTGGAGGGTCTGGCACTGATCTCCGTAGCAAGTCAAGGGTAAGGAAATGCTTTGCTGATAAAGTTCAAGGTCATAGTTTGGCTTAATTTTTACTTCCTAATGTCTTTCGTCGTTTCTATTTATGTGCGCTTAAGACTATATCAAAGCCTGTGGAACATCCATCTGAGCTTCCCAAATGGAACTATGATGGGTCAAGTACTGGACAGGCACCAGGAGATGACAGTGAGGTTATTCTTTAGTAAGTCGATCAAGAAACAACTGAGATTTGGTTTTATAGGTTTCTCATATCCTACATTAGCGTTTAACTTAACATTGACTGCAGCCCACAGGCAATATTTAAGGACCCATTCCGTGGGGGCAACAATATCTTGGTGAGTGTCAACTAGGTGTTCTCTGTACTCTAACTGGAAATTGTACCCTGTCAATCACTCAATTTGTTGGCATTGTTTGTTCTAATAGGTCATCTGTGATACCTACACGCCGGCAGGTGAGCCCATCCCTACAAACAAACGTCACCGAGCTGCTGAGATTTTCAGCAACCCGAAGGTTGTTAGCGAAGTTCCATGGTACGCCTTTCTCTGTTTCCTCTTATTCTGACTAAAAATCCAAGCTAATATAACCCAATTCAGTTGAAATGTTGCAGGTTCTAGTCATTGATGTTTCAGCATGTTGTCTTTTATCAGCATTTTTTTGTTGTTAAACTTGGCAATCATTTCAAATGTATTTGTGTTTTCATACGTATCTTGTTATGTGAATCATTCAGTCATAAAAGATTTGTTAAGACAGTTTGTCTTGGTGTTTCCCATCTTTCTAATAGGTATGGGATTGAGCAAGAGTACACTTTACTTCAACCAAATGTAAAATGGCCATTGGGTTGGCCTGTAGGAGCATACCCTGGTCCTCAGGTAGCAATCCTTGTATTAAAATCCAAATGATATGGTATGAAGTTATGTGAAATGTAATATAGAGTTTGGTTGTCTCAGGGTCCTTACTATTGTGGAGTAGGGGCAGATAAGTCTTGGGGACGTGATATATCTGATGCCCACTACAAAGCTTGCTTGTATGCTGGAATAAACATCAGTGGTACCAATGGAGAGGTCATGCCAGGACAGGTATGCCTCAAACCATCAGCCATTTGAGACTGCTTTTGTATTGTTGCATACAATTCATATATCAGAATTAGTTGTCATGACTATCCAAGCCTTTCATAATTATTGCATAACTATCCAAGTCTGTGTTCTCGTGCAGTGGGAGTATCAGGTAGGTCCAAGTGTAGGCATTGATGCTGGAGATCACATATGGTGTTCAAGATACATTCTTGAGGTAATTCATAATTCTTCTGTGAATAGACAAATGACCTTGATAGCAAGAGATAAGCTCCACAAAAGATTCTTATACTTGGATAAAACATGCCGAATGTTGATATGAGCCCTCATATAGTCGCCCATCACGAGCAAATCAGCGTTGTGCAGCGACAGATCTTATTAACTTTTTCATTTTTAAATCATTAAAGTCCCTTGTTGACATCTTTTCTGTAATATTTGCTGCACTTTGAAATGTTTGGTTTTGATGCATAATGTCTGGCCTTGATGAGACAAGACGAACAAATTTGGGATACTGAAAACTAGAATTGGAAAAGACAATCCCCTCTTTCAAGTATTGACCTGCTTCTATTCATCCTGTGACAGAGAATCACTGAACAAGCAGGCGTTGTACTCACACTTGATCCGAAACCAATAGAGGTAATGTAAATCTTTATGCTGCATATCTTATCCTTTTCCCCTTACTGCATTTATTCATCTTCTCTTTACTTCAACAGGGTGATTGGAATGGTGCAGGCTGCCACACTAACTACAGGCAATAAGAAACTTCTCTTAAATATGTAGCACTTACTAAAAGAAAGGCTAGCTAGAGTTATGAAAGTGATTGTACTTATCAAACTATTTGCCTTACAGTACAAAGAGCATGAGGGAGGAAGGAGGCTTTGAAGTAATAAAGAAGGCAATCTTGAATCTATCCCTTCGCCATCAGGAACATATTAGTGCGTATGGCGAAGGCAATGAAAGAAGGTTGACTGGAAAGCATGAAACAGCCAACATTAACACATTTTCTTGGGTATGTTCAGAAGAAATGGATAACATTCATGAAAATATAGTTTCTTTTCAATATTTGCTAATAAGTTTCTAAATTATTCAACTTTTAGGGTGTGGCTAATCGTGGTTGTTCTGTCCGAGTGGGACGTGATACTGAGAAGGAAGGAAAAGGTATTTATGTAAATGATACTGATTACCAACTTCCACATGTAACAGTAGGAGTGTGATTAGAAAGTTTAAGTTATATTGTCATCTTAATAGATCTGCAGAACTTCCTTGATTCATCACACAATCAATATATGAACCTTATCTTTATAGCAGGATGTTGTGATTGTTGATCACCTTTGCTTGGTTTAAGACATCAAACTGAAAATCTTAAATCACAGTGCAACAATCTTTAGTTTCATTCTATCTGTACCTTACATATCATCTTTGTATTTGTTGTTCGTTTCTGTGGACTTGTCACCAGAATCATCACCAGTGTATTTGACTAATTCCTGAGCTGCCATCCTGTGCACAGGTTACTTGGAAGATCGACGACCAGCCTCGAACATGGACCCTTATGTTGTGACCTCATTACTGGCAGAGACAACAATTTTGTGGCAGCCAACACTTGAGGCTGAAGCCATTGCTGCTCAGAAATTGGCTCTTAAAATGTAAAGATAATTGATGAAAAACAACCTGAAGGCTCTGGTGAAGCACTTGCTTGGTTTAGGTTGGCCAGTATCTCAAAATATCTCCTTTTCTTTGAAGACCCTTGTAAATAAAGGACCTTATTTGAGTAGGCATCAATGCCAAAGCTTGGAAGACATTCTCTTAGAAAGAAGGCATTCTTTGGATAGAACTTTCTAGTGCCAGCTTATGGAGTGGGTTGCATTGTTGTTTCAACCATCTAAGTTATGTTCTGATCTTTCCTCAAATGCTTTTCTGATCATTTTATTACCTTTTCTTTTGCTGTCATCACCTGGATTTTCTTTGTTTCCGGCGCATTGATCGTACTAATATTTTGTGACCAAGGGAAAACTTGATTTGTGCTCTGTTTTGTCCTGCATATCTGATGATTTCAAGAGTTCTTTTAACAGATGATATTTCCCAGGGAGTTACCGTTGTATTAACCAGTATGCCAGTTTGGTGGGACATGGTTTAATCTTGTCAACTTCAAAATTTGGATGAGGATTAAGGTTCTTCCATTTAAAGGCTCTCTGAAAGAGCTAATCTGTTTCAAACTTGCATCAAATTTCTTTCCTGCATTGGAGCATAAAGTCTGTTACTTATGGCAGCATCTGTATATTAATGGACAGTTCGGTCAAATGTCACTGATCTGCCTTGTACCGTTTATGGTAACTGTGAAACTACCTATCCGACCTCCTAATCTCTTCTATATTCTAAGAATAAAGGTATGCCCCAGTGATCTTCACTTCTCATCTTTTTCTTGAACCATTCTTCCAAGAATATCACATACCTGCTTATTTTTAACGTTCTTAACTATAAAGTGATCTCCACAAGCAATTTGAAGCTGGGATGCTTGAACTTTATTCCAAATGTAGTTTGGTTCTCCTGAAAATTGACACTTCTTGCAGGCCAAATGTGCATCTATACTATCAAGGAGCATAAATTATCTCCATCCATAAAAAAAAATCCAGCAGCTGGAATTGAGTTCTGTCATAGGTTGTTAACTAGAACCGGACAGATCATGCATGTCTTGTTCTAAAGGCAATGATGAGTCCAGAAGCCAAAAAGAATAGTTTTTTAACAATATCTCGAAGTAGATTGAGGATTACACCTAACACTTTATTCCTTCTTTGTCTTCTGAGAATGAAAAAGTTGATTATTCCACAAAACTTGATGTGCTAAAAGATTTGATTAAGCAAACAAAGAATTCCAATTGAAAACTTAGATTCCTTTCTGCTCAATGAGGCAAACCCAGAAAGGGTTAAGGAATTAAAGGGTGTTACTTTGAAACCAAATAATTTCACCTTGCATAAAAAGCCCTCTTCTGCTATGACACGGATCAAGTTCTCTCTCTTCCTGCTTTTAAGCTCTAGGCTATGGCTTCTGGAACACCTAAATCAGCAGCCTTCGTGCTCCTAATCCTCAATGTTCTGCTCTATTTCATCATGACAGTGATTGCTACATGGGCAATGAATCATGGGATTCAACTTTCTCGAGAAACAGGTAAAATTTTGGACGACTCTGGAGCACAATCATGCAGGATTTTCCTGGAAATTTTGCTGACTTCCTTTCGCACTATCCTATATGTATATGCAGCATCTGCTTTACCAATCCCTGCTCGCATATTCCCAATCTACTTCCCAATTGGAAACACGGTGACCGGTTTCTTCGTCACGTTCGCTCTCCTTGCCGGTGTTGTTGGCATCACTACCTCACTTACCGGACTCCATAACCTTCTTCAATTGAACCTTCCAAATCTGCAAGCAGCAACTACTTCCTCTCTGACAAGCTTGGCCTTCACACTATTAGCCATGGGGTCAGTATCAAATCATTTCATTTCGAATGTTTCTTACGTTCATCGTCTTCTCCATCTGAATTCCCTGAGAAGATAGATGATCAAATTCAGCAAATTTCATTAAGTTCTCTTCAAAAACTCATTTGCAGGTTCGCTAGTAAAGAGATAGACATTGGCTGGACGGACTCAAACTTGGTATACAGTCGTTTCAATCATCGTCGTTACCTTAAAAACTTCTCAGGGCATGAACAAACCAATCCTGACATTGTAATTTTAATGTTGTCTAAACAGCGAACACTGGAAGTGGTGACCATAATGGCGAGTGTCAGTCAATTGTTCTGCGCTGCTGCTATTCATTCTGGGTTGGAAGATGCGCTTAAGCAACTCAGGAGTCTGACAGGAAGAGTTTGAACAGTACCTGAGTTCCATGCTTGATCATAATCGAAATATTCTTCTCGAATCAAACTTGACTGTTTCAGATTCTGATTCTAGTTATTGAAAAGCTTGTCTTGTGCTCTTTCGTTTTCTCAGGCCTGTTTGATTGAGAATTTCTAATGGTTGCAGCCATAGTTTCTTAATCTTCAGTTTGACTTTGCGAGTCTACCGCCACAAACAACGTCGTTTTAACTGAAAAGTAGGGTCTAACGAGGTCAGACGTACCTTAATAAAAAGGTTGTTTCGACTCAAAATTAATAACTTAAAAAAATTTATATAAAAATACATTTTTTAAAAATATAAATAAAACAAATTTAGGGGACGGTTGATTCGCATCGAAAAATAGTAATAAAAATGAGGATGAATATAATAAAGAATAGAATTAATATTATTATTATAATTACGATAATTGATCAAAAGGAAGAAATTATTATTATTATTATTATTATTATTGGTTGAGGTTAATTTTTAAAAAATATTTAAAAATAAAAATTAATTATAAATAATTCAATATTTTAATTAATTAATTATATATTTTAATTAATTAATTATAATATATTAATCAATTAAAATATTGTATTTAATTTTAATTAATTATATAGATTATTATTATATTTTAAACCAAAATTAAGCCTAAAGAGTCGAGGTCGAACCGGGCTCAAAAAGTCAGATTGACCCGACCCATTTTCATAATACGGTATTAAATTTTGTGATATTAGAATTAAAATATTTTTAATCAAACTCTTAAATAAGTCTAATTATTTTAAGGAAAATGGATTAACCGGTATAATTCCCGCCTTATAATCTCCACTAACAACTGTACGCAACTTCTTCATCACTTGCTCCCATGAACTGCACGTACCTTACAATTCCGATTACCACTTTCTCTTCTTCTCTGAACCCTAATTCCAAAATTCTTTTTCCTCCAAATCTCCCCCAATTTCACTGCAAGAACCGATTAAACCCCAAACCTTGTATTTCTATTGCCAAGCGGAGGGGTTTAAGGATTAGAGCTTCGACGAGCAACAGTGGCGAGACTAATAACTGGATTAGCCGGTTGCCCATCGGAGCTT
The DNA here is from genome assembly GCA_025629805.1 of Erythroxylum baracoense. Classification (NCBI taxonomy): domain Eukaryota; kingdom Viridiplantae; phylum Streptophyta; class Magnoliopsida; order Malpighiales; family Erythroxylaceae; genus Erythroxylum; species Erythroxylum baracoense. Next base: position 50,069,681 of record JAOTAY010000191.1, read on the forward strand.
TTGCGGCGGATAATATATTTAAACTGATTTCCGGTGCAGCCGCCAGTCCCATTGCCCAGTTCATTTCTTCTCCCACCACGTTTCTGCATTCTGTGGACCCTAGAATCAAATTGGTAATGTCCCAAGTTCATAAACTTCTCGCTCGTGACCTTCATTTGTCCATATATATATATATATATGCTTATGACAATTCATTAGTTATTGTATAATTTTGACTTATTGTTGTAATATTTTGTCAGTATGTTCATAGGCTTTTAACTACTTTCTTTTAGTGTTCCAGTGTCACTTGCCTGCAGTATGATTAGTTTCTTAATGTAAGATTCATTTTCTGTCTTGATTTCTGTCTTCTAGTCTCTGTTTGCAGCAACTTTGGACGACGCCAAATGATTTTGCCTTTTTAAGTTGATACAGTTACTTGGTTGTGCAGGTATGGCTCTTAGCTCTAGTTGTCTTACCAGCAAGGTCACACATAGTGATGCGTTTTGGACTGGTGATCTTTACTGCTCTTCTGTCAATATGGATTCTCCCAAGACAAGTGTGGATGGTATGTAAGAGTTGTTGTACTTTTTTTTTTTTTGATACATAGGATTGAAAACAAAACCTAACCAATCAGTTGCAAAACATGCCCCCGCGATACATATGTAAGAGCTGTTGTACTTTAAAAATGTAGTTACTGCTCTTGAACAGCTCGTAGATGAATTGAGCTTTTTAATTTTCTCAGCATCAAATCTGTGACTTTAAGTATCTTAGTTCACTAGAAGGAGATAAAAGTTTGTGGGGGTGTGTGTGTGTGTGTGTGTGTGTGATGCAGAATGTAAAATAGCATATTCAGGGGTATTTTAGTAAATTCCAGAATTGTTGGAATTTGTGAAATAATTATATTTCTGTTTTAGTAGTTCTAGTTCTAGATTTATTTGGTTTTCCTAATCTAAATAGGATTAGTTA
>JAOTAY010000191.1:50077171-50100521 GCA_025629805.1 Erythroxylum baracoense
TCTACTGTATGAAGCTCTTTTTAAAAAGCTATTTTTTTAATTGACAGCCAAACAGTCAACTGACTTTTTAAAAAAGCGCTTCTCAAAAAAGTTCTACTGACAAAAGCTCTATTAACAAAAGCTCTACTGATATAAGCTCAACCAAACAGGCACTTAAGCTTAATTTTTTTACTTGTGGACCCCACAAGCTAATTTATGATTGGCCTGTCACAATTCCAAAACAAGTACACCCGCCCCTCCAGATCAAGACATACCAACTTCGGTGGTCTTCTCTCGACTTGCTCACCACCGAATCCAAAACTCACATAAAGGAAACAAAGAGGATTTTTGGGGTACAGTAGCGGAGAAAATGTACGGATTCAAGAGCGTGAGCAACAAGGACGTTGACCTTGAGACCGGAAACTGCGAGACGCTGTACCCTGGTCTCGGCCTCGGCGAGAACCAGCTCCGATGGGGCTTGATCCGCAAGGTCTACAGCATCCTCTCCGTACAGCTCGTCCTTACCACCGTCGTCTCCGCCGTCACCGTCCTCTACGCCCCTATCAATGACCTGCTAAGAGGCAGCGCCGGCCTGCTCTTGCTTCTCTGCATCTTGCCCTTTTTCTGTACGTCTTTGTTCTTTCCAGATCTCCATTCTTTTTGTTGTGTTTCGTTTCATTTTTTAGTGTGGATTTTTTCGAAGATTGAATTTTGATTACATTTTCGTATCATACGATGATTAATCAATTATGCGTTTGGTCAAGTTTAGGGTTTCTTTATATTTTCTGTTTTCGTATGTGGTTATTTGCAAAGCTTGATTTTTTTTTCGTTTTTCATGTTATTCTCCGCATTTAGTGGTTATTACGATTAATCAATTATGGGTTTTGGACAATTGGTTCCCTAAATTACGAATCGAAATTGTTGCAGTGGTTATGGCTTTGCACGCGTATCATCAGAAACATCCAGTGAATCTTATCCTTCTTGGAGTTTTCACCGTGTCACTGAGTTTTCTCGTCGGAGCAAGCTGTGCCAATACAGACGGTGTGTGTCCTTGCGTTTTCTTTGTCTGTTTTTGAATCTTTGCGAAGTTGGAGTTTCTGTAGTTCTGTCTCTGATAATCTCTTTGAATTGTATGTGATTCAGGAAAAATTGTACTTGAAGCCTTGATTCTTACATCGGCTGTGGTTCTTTCCCTAACTGGATACACCTTCTGGGCTGCCAAGAAGGGTCAGGACTTCAGCTTCCTTGGACCGATTTTGTTCACCGGACTCATAATTCTGATCCTCAGCAGTTTCATCCAGGTTTGGATACATCAATTGATTTAGAATCCATGAAAATACTGGATCAACTGAAGTTTCTAAACGTTCAACAAGAATTCCAACCCAGATAAATGCTAAAGGTTATGATTACGATTTATGAGTATGCTCATTGCGATTGCAAGCTCTCAATGAATGTATTGCAGTTTTTTGATTATAATAGCAAGTGGGAAATCAACAAAAGGGCCGCACGGGCAGTTCTGTGATTGACATGTTAACATTTTCCGTGAGATAATGTGTGGTAATTCTCTGACTTTACCGATTTACTCTATTTTGTTGCAGGTGTTCTTCCCTCTTGGCTCAACATCTACTGCTGTTTACGGTGGAATTAGTGCATTGATCTTCAGCGGATACATAGTTTACGACACCGATAACTTGATCAAACGCTACACTTATGACGAGTATATCTTGGCTTCAGTTGCACTTTATTTGGACATCTTGAACCTGTTCCTCTCCATTATGCGTGTGCTGAGGAGTGCAGACAATTAATTGTACAGATAGCAGTCATCAAACTGGATTATCATGCAAACTAAAGCTGCAAAATAATTTACATAAATGAACGATTTGTTTGAGACTTTTAAGGTACTGTAACGGTATTAAACGGGCTGTTACTACTTTGTTGAACTTCTTTACTACTTGTATTTACTTTTGGCACCTGTAGTAAATAGATATACTCTACAGATTGCTCATTACTATAATGGTTCTGTGGTTCTGTAGAACCATTCGCCTGTTTGTGATTCATTTCCCGAATAGCTCTGCATAGTAAATGATGAGCCAGCAAATTTTAGGATGGTGTAGATTCTTGGTTGCTATATTTTGATGTTGAATGTGAAAGACACTCAAAAAAGCTATGTAATCAAATAAGAGCTTTGGTTGTTTTAGTTAAGGCACAGAAAAAATTTAGGTGCAGTTTAGTTTGGAGGAAATTAATAAATTAAATTTGATATTTTGAATTTAATAAAATTTGTTGAATCCCATTAATTTTGAAATAATGTTTGATCAAACTTGAGTGATATTCAATTTTAGTAGTTATCAAACTTTAAAATATATTTGTTCAAACTTGAGTGAGCTTTAATGGACCAGAGTAAATAAAACAGAAGATTTGATGGGTTATCATCCATCCTGAGATCTGCTGGTAGATAAAATTTAAGGAAATTTAAAAATATACAACCTTATTTTTTACCAGTAAAGAGACTCTTTTTACCCGTATGCACTTATAGCTATCAATGACACAGAAAGCTTTTATGGCTACTCCCATCAACCTGAAGTGGCATCAAATGAATCATGTAATTGCCAGGTTTTCTTGCACCCACACGCACTTGTACCTATCAGTGACACAAGTTTTATGGCTAGCCCCATCAATCTGAAGTGGCCTCAAATGAATCGTGTAATCGACAGGTTTCCTAGTACTGCTCTCCCTCCACCATTTGGGATCTCCATACCCTTGAACTTTGTTGTTTACCTTAACAGCTCGGTTGACAAAAAGGATCCGCATCCATACTGTTCCAAAATCAACGGATAAAGTTTGAGTTGACTGAATTTCAGCCAAACTCAGCCCTAAACAAAAATATTTTGAGTCCGAAACTGATCCGGCCTGAGCTATTGCCAACCCTGCTTAGTATTCCCTGTCGGCTGAAATTTTTGTATAGTGTAGAAGATCAACATAAGAATGCTTGGCAATCAAAAGGTTAGAACATTCAAGACCAGCATAGATCAGTCAAGAAGTAAGAACACAATTATGGACAAGAAAATCGAAAACTAGACAACTTTCAAGGACTAAAATTGCAATGAATGCGTATTTTATTGAGCTATAACAGTAATATGAATCCAATTGCTTACTATCAATAAAGATTCAATTCTACAGAACAGAAATCTATACAGAACGAACAATAACTACAAAGTAAATTAGGGAGTAAAAACACATAAAAAATGATAACGATCATGCTGATCAGGATTTCACAGCTTCACTATCATCATCCTCAATATCCCAGCTCAAATCTTCATCTTCTTCTGCAACACTCAACTTAGTCTTCTTCAAATCAACTCCACTTGCACTTGTTCCACCCCCAAATGTTACCTCTTTGTTCCCAACATCCTCAATCTCATCCCAACCAAGATCCTCCTCCTCTTCCAACAATGACTGGCTCGAGACCAGTGAGAGATCACTATCTTTACTGGATCCTTCATTATCAACCTTACCTTCTTCTTCCAAGTTCGGATTACCCCTATCAATGGCCTTTTTACTCTTGACCTCCTTATCGCTCTCATCGGTAACTTTCCTCCTCTCTAGCTCCACATTTCCACTCGATTCACCATCTTCATCAGCATCATCAAAATCCCAACTCAATTCCTCCTCTTCCTCACCAGCTATGGCTCTCTTAACAAGCTTCTCTCGTGCCTCCTCAGCTTGCTTAAACTTATCCACCCTATAGAAGTACCTACTCCAAAACCCATCTTCATCAACCTTATCAGGCACCAACCCATCAAAGATTTCCCTAATTACACCATTCCCATTCATCAAGTTTGAAACTTCCTCCGTTCTCTGTTCCAAAACCCAAAATGCAGCTCTCCATTTCTCATACTCCACCTTATCCTCCGGTTCTATTCCATAAGTATCCCAATTACACTGTATTGCACGTAATTGATTATCGAAACGACTGTACCGTTTCACGTCAAAACGCTGGCTCCTGCTATGATCGCTGTCGGAGCTATTGCGTTCACGATCGCGATCATCAAGATCGATTCTTTCGAGGGTGGAGCCCGTACCGCTAGGGATGATCAAAGCCGAAACGGTGGCGCCTATGTCGTCGACGGCTTTGCCGACTGTTTCGAGAGAATTCTGAGCAACGGAGGCGCCGGCTTCGAGAGCAACGGGGAGGTCCTTAACGGCTCGTGAAGCGACCTCCCGGAGGACAGCAGTTTCTTTACGCAGGCCGGATCCGAGCTCCTCCAAGTCACACCGATAGGTGTCGGCGAGAGATTGGATAAAGCCGCCGAAGGACCACGTAGCGGAGTTGGTGGAGTCGGCAGTGGGGGAATCCGGTGGAGTCGGATCGTCGGAGAAGACGGAGTTAAAGAAATTCATTTGGATTCGATGGGGGTTTTAAGGAAACAAGATAGAGAGAGAGTTGTGGAACACACGTAAAATGGCAAAAGAGACCTATAGATGGAAGTTTAGACGTGTTCATATTCTTATAGGCCAAGAGCGGGATATAAGGAAACAGCATCTAGGCGTGGCAATGAGCGTCGACTTCGACCTCGAGCCTGAATCCGATCCTAACGTATTTCAAATACAACGTCTGAATTAGAATTGAGCTGGAAGGTAAATGGATAAGGCAGAACTTTGATGCTACCTTTGAATTGATATACAGAATCTATCAATTAAACCATTCTTAAAGGGCAGGATGTGATTTGAAATGCCATAATGCATATTATAAGCAAAATGTTTGAAGTTGGAAAGGGTAAAGGAGAGGAACCCATCATCAATCCGGACCCAGCTTTGGGCCCACTTTTATTTTTTTTAAAAATTACATGTAGAGTATATTTTAATAAAAAAAAATTTTTTAATTAAAATGAGAACCCCACATCTTCTTTTTCACCCCGGGCTTATAAAATCTCAAGACCAGCCCTGCATCAATCAAATCACAGTCTAAAGAGTTATTGCAGAATTCATAATGAATGTGAAGCTAGAATCAGATCTTTTGTACCCACTATCCTATACCAATTCTGTTTCACGCGATTTCAGCCATACAAATGTGTGAGATCCAGAAAAATGTATGAATGAGATCGCATGGAACAAAGTAGGTACAAGATAGTGGGTACAGAGGATTTCAATTGAACTATAACCATGAGAATCCGTCGGGAACAAATTTATTCAAAACACGTACTTAACTCGTTCTCCGTAACAGGATGCAACAGGAATTCATTGCTCATAATTAATTCAATCACTCTCGTCACTTCCAAACAAAATATAGTCTGCATAGACACACAACATCTACTTCAGGCCTCTTCAGAAAACTGGGTTACAAGGGTGCAATTTTCTTACTATCTATTCCTTGGTGTTAAGTGCCAGATATTTTGTATGAAGTGGGCTCTGGATTTCTGATTTCTTCAATGGAATTTAGCAAGAACCTCAAGAACAAGATCTCAGAAGGAAAGGATGGGCCAAAGATAGGACGAGGACCTATCGGTCGAGGATTGGCAGGCTAGATAATCTTTGGATTTCCTTCATGATCAGTTCCTTTTCCTCTTCAAACTGTTCATCCTCGGAACCTAAAAGAGAATAACAAGAAAAAGAATACGCATGAGAAAACAGTTTAATGGAGGATAGGAGAGACAATGTGGCTCTACAAGATGTCAACAGAAAGAACTTGCCTTTTCCAACAGAAAGATTCTGAAGTAGTTCCAACAACTTTTCATGGTTTTTTGCCAAGATCAGTTTCACTTCTCGTGGCTTGTTAGGATTAGCAACAAAAACCTGTGTGTAGAAACAAATAATTTCGGGGAACCATGAAAACAATTCTTCCATATTTGTTCAACACAGCATATAAGGGAATCATGACTGTTGAGATGTTTCAAGTTCAATTTTCTGTATGCAATAAGATATCACAGACCCGGGAATAAATATAAGTATCTTCACAAATAGAAGTACATAGATATTCCTACTTCCCATGCCACACATTCAAGTAGAGAGGGTGCAAATTACGTTAAGAGTTAAATAGTTATTAGCAGGCCTCTGGTTCCTGAGGTTTTCAACTATGTACACCATGGTGATGATGCATGGAATGTGAATCAAAAACAGGGTGAAATTCCAGAACCTTGAAAATGTGGAAAGCAGATATCTGAATATTTTTGCTCGAGTCCTGCTCAGAGAAGCAAAATGAACAATAAACAATCGGATGCTTTTGTCAGGAGTATACGAAATAACAACTAAAGCAATTGTATAAAAATGTCCAACAAATGTACGCTCAATCTGGTATGGTTCTTTGGTATTCTCGGGCTCATTAAGAACCAAAGTCAAACAGATGAATAGTATGGAGAAAGAAAGACATAATACCTTAAGTAACGTCATCATCACTTTCAAGTGCCGAACTTCTAAAATATAGCGCTTCATAATATGGGAATTTGGTGGCTCCAGAAGAAATTCTGAGAGAACCTAAACCCATTGGGGCAGAGTATATTTTCAATTGCAGAAGAAAATAACAAGACAAAGGATATAAAAACTATAAAAGATACTAACCTTCAATGACTGCCTTCTTGTCACATAATTGGTAGATGTTAAGAGCTTTTCATATAGATCAAAGAACTGAAAACAATATTGGACGTTATTAGGTTCTTAAACATTCTTCTCATGAACATAATAACAAGTTAAGAGAATCTAAATACAAATAAAATGTAATATAAGCAGGTCAATCTAATGCCAAGCAGATCAATCTTCAAGTCTGCAAAATACAGATGATCAGAATCAGATGACTACGATGCAGTCCGTTAACATGGATCTTGCTCAGTTTCAGCTTATTTAGTTACTTACGTTTAGTTTGTGCGTATTTAGTTACTTAAGTTTGGTTTGTCTACATCTTTCAAAAATCATACCTCATCATAATGTGCAGTAAGATACTCAGCAACCACAGTACCATGTTTAGTGAGCAAATCCTGGCAAATTTTAGTTAACATGTGAAGGAGAAAAACACATGGAAGTGTAATTTGAGATACAACACCATAGAAGCATTAGTTTTAACTCTGACCTTGAAAGTAGAGAAAGCATCAGATGCGACATCAAAATTAGGCAATTCCACAAATTTAAAGAACAACTCGAAGCTTGCAGACTCTAAAATGTATCTGAAAAGTCACTACAAATACTGAATGCATGAAACTTAAAGGCTTCTCAAATATAAAAGTTTTCCAGAAACGAATATCCATAAAAAACTACAATTACATGTTAGATATGTTAAATTATCCCCAGTTTCAATTCTCTCTAGTCAGTTCACTTTGTGACTTAAAATCCATCAAAATGCTATGTAGGAAAAAGATATTTTAACATGATCCAATACAACCAATCAGCAGAGTTGTCTAGCAGTCCTAATGCAAACAATATCTTTATAGTAGTTACCGATAAGTACCAACCAAGAATCAAATCAACATTATTGCCAATGAAACTGATTTGGTGCACTTCAGAGAAGAAACCTAGTACTAAATCTGAGGCCATCTAATGGTCACAGGAAATAAATAGATGTATGAAATAAATCCTTCATTTCTTGTATTTGGGTCAGCATACAAACATAATTCAAGCTTTTCCCGTACCAAACCTCACATGAAAAAAAAGCCGAAGATTTCACAGACTTGAGTTTTATGTATAACAAAAGAAGAATCACAAGACAAATAAATTGCATGCTTGTCCCCTGGATCTATTATAATATGCTCTCCAGTACTAAGTATCAATCAAGTGAACAACATACCAAAGCTTCTATCACAAATAACCTCAGTTTTTATTTTCACAGAAGCATGAACTTGAGCATGTAACTTTGCAAGAACTACAAAAACAAAGAAAAAGTGAATGTCTTACTTTGCAAATCTTGGAACTTTTATGCATTCCCTCAACATAAGACCACAGTTCAAGGCAATTTCCTTGTTATCATAACTGCTTCAAAGAGGAAACGTAAGTCTTATGCAGTATCATCCTAATGAATTTCAAACAACCTGAGACTGACAAGGATGACTTCTCTCACACAGTTTTTCTAAAAGATAGAAACAGCTCAGAGATTAACTTCTTCTTATAAAAGACAATGGTAAGATAGCCAACTGTGTGCAGAGAAAATAGCTTATGCGTCTCATATTAAATTGCTTTTTAGACATAATGGGCTTTAGCCCATCAAATACAGTTGTAGGATACTTCTAACACTGTGCTATTGTCTCCAGCAATTTGCATATCATCATTCAAAGTAAAGTCTTCCAGGTTATATATATCCCTTAATATCCAAAAGAAAGACATTCAATAATGCTTGTGATGGGATGTGAAACTCAGAAGGCATGCAGATAATCACATTGAACAGAAATAAGACAATAGGAGGGCAACTCTGTGGCAAAAGCTTACCATACGACCAGAAAGTCCAGTAGGTCCAAATGGTTCTCAATATATTCTATACAGCAATATCTGGACTCAACTTGCTGCTTCAACAATACTGACCAACAATAAACTAAATCCTTTCGTGCCTACATTCAGGAACAGCGCAGAAAAGAAGAGTTATGCTCATGTACCTCAAGCAATGTCAATCCCTCACAAAATGTGCCAATAGTTTAAATGTACCTCCCATCCCAAATTAGGTAACTTGTGAAGCATAATAGTAAGAACATCCTCCTGACAAACTTCAAGCACCAATTGCGACACTTGTTCCACATTGGCTTCAACATCTCCATCTCCACAAAGCATAGTTTTCAATGTGACAAAATTCTTCTCAACTTCTTCTAAAGCCTAAGCCAACAGAACTAAATAGGTAAGAGAACCTGAAAACCCAGAGATATTTTGTCAAACATGGAATCTAAAATGATAAAAACTATGATCAAGTAATGTGATCGCCCTCCTTAACGAAAGTCAACCGTGAATTGTTTTTCTGGGACTAAATGGTGATCCAGAGGTTAATTCCAACACTACAGCACATGCCTAGATCCATTACAAACTTAAAGTCTTAAAGCAGCCACTTCTTGCAGAGAAAAGAAATAGTCAAAGACTTAAAGTCTCTCAACTTCCTTCCTGGAACCTTCGCTCAGTGCAGATCATACCCAGGTAAGGTTTCACTTGGATGTGTAACTTTTAAAAATAAACCGCATGTTCAATTACAAAATAGTGGCCATACTATATATCATGCAAGCAAGACGTTGAATTCAACCATAGTTTTCATTGCAGTATCTTCTACATTATTTATTGAACAGCCATTTTCAGTCACTTTTACGAGTTCCTTAACACCATACTCTGTGTGAATACAATGCGAATGTATATCCAATTAACGGAAAGCCATACTCTCAGTAGCGTCTAAGTAGCTAATTGCAAAATCCAATCAAATGATCAACACTACACTTACCAAGTTTCCATTTCTACATCAATTCGTAATTCCAAATAGTCAAAAGACAGGAACAATTGCTGAAAAACCATAATCCACCTCATCCAAGCAATACCAAAATCTGAAATTACATCAAATGGGCAAAACATCCGAAACTAAAGGCAAAAAAGGGAGGAAAAAAAAGAGGAAAGAAAGGACCTTTTCAAGCGCTTTAACTTCAACAACGGTTTTGGTGTCGAGGGCCATGAGACTGTCCTTGAGAGCTTTCACCGCATCCTGCGGCGTCTTCGGCCGAGAGGGCTTGAAGAACGAAAACGACATGGCTAAGCTTCGATCAAAGAGCAAAACTTTTCACGACCCACTGTAGAAATTTCCCTTCTTTCAGTCTTCTCTTACAGAAGTTGGCTTTCTTTTCCAAAATCACGAACTGGGTCTCGTCGTGTTACGTGCGTTTGGGGGTTGATGAGTCTGTGCTGTAGATCACCGGAGGCATGCAAATGGGATCGGAGTCGGTGACTAAAAGGCTTCAATGTACTTAATTTACCAACCAAGAAGACAAATTTCTTAGGATTTTAAGAAAAATACTCGAAAAGGAAGAATTTTGGAAATTTGTACCAATCAAATCTTACTTCCTCAATTTCTTCCCCCCTGATCATTGGTGGCTTTACCTGTTTCTACACATGAGATCATGTTCTAAATTATTTGGATGGCCAATCTTTTCACAGCAAATATCTTTTGTAAGATCTCATTTTTTTAACATTTGTTTTCTTAATCTTTTTCTTTATCAATGCCAAAGAATATTGTTCCAATTCTATATGATCAATATTTGATCAAAAGAAAATTTATGAAAGGTCCATTTCTTTATATATTTTTTATTTTAGGGTATATGTAAAACAATAATTATTATCAATTTGAATGTACTTAAACCTACTTGAATATAGCCTTACGTTTAAAACAAATCCTAATTTAATCTCATAAACAAATACAAGTATTATTTAAGGTAAAGAGTATCATTCTCTTTTATAATTTTTATGAATCTTATTTAATTTTTTGGAATTTAAAAAATTTTGCTAGAGATTTTATATTTAATTAGAAGAATAAATATTAAATTTTTTATTTTTATTAATATAAAGTTATTAAAATATTGAAATAAATGTGAGATATAATGATATATTGAATTATTTATATAAAGATTGAGAAATAAAAATATATATTTGTAACACGAAATGATAATTTATTTTAAATTATATATTGATACATTATATTTAAATTAATATTATTAATTAATAGAATTAAAAACTAATTTATTATATATATAATTTTTGTAATTTATTATTTTAATCATCTATCTTTATTATATTATTTATTTAATATTTAATATTTTTATTTATAAGTATTTAGTAAATTTTATGAAATAACATTAGATTTTAGTTTTTGTCTTTTGCTTATTATCTAATTAATTATTCATTTCTCACAAAATTTTTCCGACCGAAAACATAATTAGGGATTATTCTTTTTTAATGTAAAATATGTATTAATTTTGGGACGGGACTAAAGATTATTTTATAATATTGAAGCTGAAAAAATCCTAGGAAAAACAAAAATATTTGGGAGTGGATAATTCCAACACCTTAGATATAAATGAGGTTGAAGGGACAAGAGAGCAACACTCACACTTCCACGCCTATTCCGTCTTTACCATTGCCTTTTAAGAGAGAGAAATTATCAACAAAAATCAATACAATGGCCGACTCAACCGATCTCCCGAGAACAAAGCTGATAAATTGTTGACACCCACAATCAATCTTCAACAAAGTTCGTAACTTTCTTGCATTTCTCTCTGACCCATCAAATTTTTTCGTCGGAAAATCGATTCGTTTATGTGATTATGAGAGGCCATGATTGGATCAATACCAGCCTCCCGGATGAGCTGATCTTGGAGATTTTCCGGCGCCTGGACGCGAAGCTGAGCCGCGACGCGTGTTCCCTCGTGTGCAAGCGGTGGCTGTCCCTCGACCGCTTCAGCCGCTCCACCCTACGCATCGGCGCTTCCGGCAACCCCGACTTATTCGTGAAGCTGCTTGCCCGTCGTTTCCACAATGTCAATTCCATTGACATTGATGAACGCCTCTCCATTTCAGTCCCTGTTCACCTCGTACGCTTTGAATTTCTCGCTATTAATGCCCTTATATGTACATTAAGTATAGATGGTTCAACTTTCTATTAGATATTCGTAGTTGATGGTTTTACGCCGAACGATGTTGGAAATTGGAAATGATAAGGGTTCTTATGTAAAGATGTGATTTGCTTGATTCATCATAGGAACAGGAAAACTGCCGTCTTTGATTAGAACTTGTAATTTTTCTTTTAGTAAGTTGTGAATAGATTAGGTTGTTTCATTGACCGTTTTGTGAGCATGCTTGTTTATGTTTAATTTTGAGTTCTCTCCTTCGATAAAGGTAATTGAGTTTTTTTTTTTTTTGGTCATGCTGATGGTTGATTCTAATGTAAGTTTTATCAATATCTGAGTATCCATTTTGTCAATATACGTGTGTGTTTTCTCAACGTTCTAAGGAGAAGGCTGTGACAAATCATTTGCAAAGAAGTAAGAATGTGATGGATTAATTTTGCAGGGAAGAAGAAGGAGTGGCGATCAGTGGACACTTACACCAGTTAAAATTTGTTCTTCTATTGAAAAAGATGCACCTGATGATGACCAGTATGAATCATACTGTTTGTCTGATGCTGGGTTGAGTGCTCTTGGTGATGGCTTCCCAAATCTTCAAAGGTTGAGCTTGATATGGTGTTCCAATATTTCAAGTGCAGGCTTAACATTTATTGCCCACAAGTGTAGCTTCTTGAAATCTTTGGATTTGCAGGTTCATTGTTGCCTAAATTTTCTTCCTGTTCTTATTATAGATACTTGGATAGTGATATATAAATTAAGTCTTTGGTTGATTTCCTTTCTTTGTTTCAGAATCTAATTAATTAGTTTTGCATCTTCCTGTAGTTTTCCACGAATTGTCTGTTCTCCTTTTTCGATTTCTTGAAATGCTGATGCCAGTGCACTTAATTCCTAAATCAGAAACCCTGTTGAATTGAGTAGGGATAAAGAGCATAATCTCCTTAAAGCTTGGTAATATTTTCAGTTGAATTTTAAATTTTTCTTTTTTTGTCAATTGTTTCTTAAATGTTTCCATAAAATACTGATTTATGCTGATTAAATTGTCTTTTTTTTTACTCTTTAGCTACAATTAGGGCTTGAATTCGAGCTAGAGTATATGGGGGAAATGTTGGGAAAGGGTGCACTGCCAATTGAGCTATTACTTGTTTTTCATTGTCGTTGTAAGTACACTAATTTGCTGCAGTAATAGCTGGTTTTTGTTTCTACTTTCTGATGCACCCCTTACTTGCCACATGGATACAATATTTCCTGCCATTTACCAATTTCATCTATACTAAGGTCATCGTTTTTTAGTTTTCGTTATCTGTTCATCTGCAGGGTTGCTATGTTGGAGATCAAGGTCTAGAGGCAATTGGAAAGCATTGCAGACATCTTGAAGATTTGAACTTGCGTTTTTGTGAAGGTTTGACAGATGTGGGATTAGTTGAGTTAGCTCAAGGCTGTGGGAAATCCTTGATGTCCCTTGGTATTGCAGCTTGTGCTAGAATAACAGATGTAGCTTTAGAGGCAGTGGGTTGTCATTGCAAATCTCTTACAAGCTTGTCGTTAGATTCAGAATTCATTCACAACAACGGTGTTCTTGCTGTTGCCCAAGGTTGCCCTCAGTTGAAAGTTCTGAAACTCCAATGCATCAATGTTACAGATGAGGCCTTGATAGATGTCGGAAACCGCTGCTTGTCATTGGAGTTTCTTGCTTTGTACAGTTTCCAAAGATTTACCGACAAGTCAGTTGCTCTTCATCACCCTTTCTTTTAACTTTCTACACACTTAACACATCTGAAGTTTAAATCTTCAATCTAATTTCTATTTTACTTCTAATTTTTTTATATACTTTTTTACCTATGTCTACCTTTTCTTGGAGACATTTAAATTTAGGTCACTAGATCTTTGTAATAACAATACTGACTGCTGATTGCTAAAGTTTGGGCTCTGCATTATACGTTTCAGGGGTCTGCAAGCCATTGGAGATGGATGTAAGAAGTTAAAAAATCTTACTCTAAGTGATTGCTACTTCCTTAGTGACAAGGGACTAGAAGGGATTGCCCGGGGTTGTAAAGAACTTAAACATCTTGAAGTCAATGGCTGCCATAATATTGGAACTCTTGGACTTGAGGCCATTGGAAGATCATGCTTGTATGTGTTCCTTCTAGTTCTTTTTCACCCTTCATTACGGTTTCTTGGTTGGGCTTTCATTCTACTTCCTTTGTTCATAGTAGGACATTCTGCTCAAATTTATGTTTTCTGCTTCTTTTTGGTATCAAAAACTGAGGATTTTAACTATTCACAGGAACCTTACTGAGTTGGCTTTGTTATACTGCCAAAGAATCGGTAATCATGCTCTTGTTGAAGTTGGGAGGGGCTGCAAATTCTTACAGGCTCTTCACTTGGTAGATTGCTCAAGTATTGGGGATGATGCAATTTGTAGTATTGCTGAAGGCTGCAGGAATTTGAAGAAAATTCACATTCGTCGATGTTATGAGGTACTCCTCCTGTATAATGTTCAAAAATGCAGGCACACATATAGACAAATCAACTCTTTCTTTCTCTCTGTTATCTAGTCTTTGCATTTGGAACAGTCATGTCTTCAAATTATTAATGGTTGTGCTCATCTATCCAAGTAGAGAGTTCTTATAATCTTACTTATATGCATTGAGAGGCCAATTTTGGTTTTCAATATGAAAATTGCCTTTCAGTTGATTGCTCGCTTGGCCTAGTTATCTTATCCTATGACTTTATGTTCAATTGTAAATAAGCCTTCTCTGCTGTCAGTCAATTACAGTATTAGCTTGAAAACTACGCACTGAAGTAGAGGTTTATTTGTGCTATTTTCTTCCATTGATAGATTGGAAACAGGGGAATTGTGGCCGTAGGCAAGTACTGCAAGTCCCTTACGGATCTCAGCCTTCGGTTTTGTGATAGGTAGAGCATTTTTAACTGCTCTTTTACAGCCGCAAATTGTCAAAAAGAAAAAGATTTTCCACTAAAAATTTTCCTTTTTGTCTTTTCCTTTTCCTACTTTGACCTCTGGCCCTTTTGGACATTATTGTGGGCCAAAACATCTCCAATTTTCCATATCCTAAGGGTTTATCACCATCTCATTTAATTAATTTCCCAGGGTGGGGGATGAAGCCCTTATTGCAATTGGTCAAGGTTGCTCATTGCAACATCTCGATGTCAGTGGCTGCTCCCAGGTTGGTGATGCTGGAATAATAGCTATTGCAAGGGGCTGCCCTGATCTCACTCACCTAGAAGTAACTGTGCTTCAGGTACGGAAACTCTTCCTCCATCACTTTGTCATGCAAACATGCAGATGTACGAAGCAACAGATCCAAGCAAGACTATATCATCAAAGTTCTAAAATGTTTTGCATCTATGCGCTTTTTATTAACTACATTCTACACTGGCAAACTGTGATATGGAGCTTGCGCCCCCCAAGTGACGTGCAACTTAAATACTGACTTATCTATGTATTGAATCGAATTGGTCTTTGATTTTCGGACGTCTGCAATCTTCTTGCAGAAAATTGTAGTAACAAACGATACATCTACATAAATTTAGGTGTAGCATTAGTATCTAGATCTGTAAACAATATATTTCCAAAAAATCTGTATTCAACCTGCTGCGATTCTTAATGGATGTATGTTTATGAGATAAGTACTTTATACATAGTATAACTCCTGGTAGAGGACTCCAATTGTAGATATGTTGTCTAGTACAAGTTAAGGATGTGTTTCTGCAAAAACTAGCCTTTAATCATTTGTCTATGTTTTTGTACAGAATTTGGGGGATATGGCAATGGTTGAACTAGGAGAAGGGTGTCCACTTCTAAAGGAGATTGTGCTGTCACATTGCCGACACATAACTGATGTCGGCCTAACACATCTTGCAAAGAATTGTGTGATGCTTGAGTCATGTCACATGGTATATTGCCCCGGCATAACTGCGGCCGGAGTGGCTACGATAGTGTCGAGTTGTCCAAACATAAAGAAGGTTCTGGTGGAGAAGTGGAAGGTGAGCGAGAGGACCAAAAGAAGAGCAGGCTCTGTCATATCTTACCTATGCGTGGATCTTTAAATGTCAAAGAATGCAACTAAACAAGGCATGCCCTTGAGTTTGTTGGCAGTTCTTCCATCTACAAATTGAAAGGGAAGCTCTGGGGGTTTCAGAATCTGGGAGTGCGGGTAAGAAGAGAAAATCAAAGCCCTTTGTGTATATTCCTAGGTTCTTGTGGGTTCTTTGTTTCTTCTCTTTTTCTTGGTTACATGGATGGAATTCATTTGGTTGTTTTGTTCTATCATGTTATTTGATATATTTGTAGTAACATTCTAAAGAGAAATGTTTTAAGGTGATTAATGAATAAGAAGAGGAAGATAGAAAAGAGAAATGTTTTAAGGTGATTAATGAATAAGAAGAGGAAGATAGAAAAGAATATCTTGATGACTATGTTCTTCTATAAAACAGGGATATAAGTTTGTGTATTTTTGAACTTTTTAGATTTTATATTACTCTTGTTATTGTTGTATATGATGTTAAATGGTCTAAACTCTAAGAATAATAATCTAGGTTCAACTTTGAGTTGAATTTAATTGAAGGGCTTGAGCTTGTGGATGGGATAAAATTTTGAGTATGGATTGATCTCGAGTTTGACTTAGAGATGGCAGTTATGACTCGGCTTGTCAAGCCCTGTCTCTTTTTGGCCCGGATTGGCCGGGCCACGGGCAAGCCACTGGCTAACTGTGGTCGGCCCGTGTGGGTCAAGGGTTGGTCCGATCCGACTCGTGGCTCGCTCACTTTTTTCGAAACGACGTTGTTTTGATTTTTTTCTTTAAAAAATTAATAGACAGGCCGGGCTGGACTGACCTGCCCGTAGGTGGCTCGCTGGTGGGCTGGCCTGCCATGACCAAGGCCTGGTTGGCCCAGCTCATTGATATACCTAGTTTGACTTAATTTGACTCTAGATTGAGTTTGAGTCGAATTGAGCTTATTTTAAAATTTTTTAGATTCATTCAAGTTTAAGTTTTTTATATTATTTATAATTTAATATATGCTTTTTTATACAGTTTAAACTTTTCATAATTGAAATTAAATAATATATTAACTCATTAGAAATTTAATATAAATTATAATATAAAAAAATATTTAACAATATTTATATAGTTACATTAATAAATATTGTTAAAATTTTATTTTAGAAAATTTTAATAGTCTTAAGTTTTTTACTAATTTAAATAACGAAAAATAATTTTTAAGAACATAAACGTGTATCTATTTTTAAAAAAGCAAAGAAATAAAGGATGAGATCTTGGATTATGTACGAATACAATATGAAATTTACGAAAATCTCAAGTTTTAACGTAATGGAATTCCTTATTTTAAATAATATATTCTAAGTTGTTTTTTATTTTAATATATTATGTAATTGAGAAATTTCTAGAAGAAAGTAAATAAATGCTGATAAAGACAAAACGCATCGTTTAACTGGTAATAAGATGTAATGTCTGTCTGACTAGAAGAGTGAGAACTTGGGAAATTCCAATGCCTGGAGGCTGCAGCATCAGAGCGGTGTGGATACTGAACAACCTCGATGCCGTCGTTTTCTCCAGGTTACTTCGCAAATTGCAATCTACCCATTTCAATGGGTGAACTCGTTTTGTTCTGGGTACTTTAAAGGTTCCATCTTGTTCATGTTTGATCTTACCTTTCTTACTTTCGGTTCCGTTGGGTACGATTAGGAAGTTTCCGGTGGTGGAGAGGCAGTGGCGATCCGCCTGCAAGAGCAACCTTGATGACGACCTTTACACTCTTCTCCCCAATGATTCCAAACTCTCTTCATCCTTTGTCCAGAGGAGGAAAAGGTTTTAACTTGAAAGAATACAACTGGGTTCTTGAAAGGGGTATATTTTTTTCCTCATATTTTAGTGATCACATTTTGTGATTGTAGGGAAGGCTCGACTCGTGGCTGTGGCTTACGTGTGGCTCATTCAACTCAGGGCTCGGACTCCTGGGTTGATGATTCGATTACCCGTCATGTCATAAGCCTTGCTGTTAATAATTCGGATGGTGATGAGGATGGGGAAGGGGAAGGGAAAGGAGAGAGGAGTCATTTGTTGTGGCCTCTCGTT
Organism: Erythroxylum baracoense; assembly: GCA_025629805.1. Classification (NCBI taxonomy): domain Eukaryota; kingdom Viridiplantae; phylum Streptophyta; class Magnoliopsida; order Malpighiales; family Erythroxylaceae; genus Erythroxylum; species Erythroxylum baracoense. The sequence continues at coordinate 50,094,828 of JAOTAY010000191.1, forward strand.
TTGCACGTAAGGCCTCCTTACTTCATCCTTGTTTTGCCTTTGGTCGAGCCTCGGCATGTGAAAGCGTATGCCAGGTTGTGCAAAAGAAGTGATTGTGGAAATGCTGTTGGGGAGGAAGGAAGCTTGTCTTCGCTTCTGCTTGATCTTCCATCCATCACAGGGTATGGTAAGTTACTCATCTGTAATATTGGATTGGTTTGTGATCACAAAACTTAACGGTATCCCTGGTGCAGGACTTACTTTTTTGTTGCCTTGAATGAATATTATCCCCACACTTTTAGCTTCCGGTACTTTTGCAACTTTTATGATACTGTCTGTTGTCTATAATGCGGTAGAGTCTATGTAGTATAATATGTATACAGTATATGGAAGCATTTGTATACTGATATCTTTTGGGTGCTTGAAAGAATCTGAAGATTGCCCACCCTGATAAAGGGAGAATATGAAGCAAATAAGCACTTGGGAAAGGAAAACAGGAAATCTGTTTTGTGATTGTTTTCCTTTTTCTATTTTGGAGTGAGGAGTTTTTATTGATAAGGAGTATGGATAAACAGAATACTGTTGGCAGTTGGAGCTGCTAGGTTAATTTCTGATAGGAGTAACCCTTACTGGCTATTGATGCATGATTGGTGGATTCTATGGTATGTTCAGTTTGTATTATTACAGTAGCCATGCAAACTTACATCATAGATAATAAATAACAAAACAGTATATAATCCTATTGTTGTTTATGGTGCCTTTTCTGTAAAATCAGGGGTGTAATTACTTTCAAATATTCCATCTTAGGATGCCAAAATGTGCTTTTCATGCAATGTTTATCCATATGCAGAAACAGGATCCAGAATTCAAATTGCTGATGTTTTGAATTGTCTTAGACATGGAGGTCTATTGGAGTTCACCCACCTTTTAGTTTAGTGTTTGTCCTCTGCGTTAGGAGTCGAATTAGTTTTTTTTTTAATAATTTTTCTTCACGCGTTAGTTTTGCTCTGATGAAAATGGAGATAAATTGTTTTGTTATCCTTCCTCACAGGGCTTTCATGGTGGCGCATGCTATTGGTGACGTAATTACTGGTGATGTAGCTGATCCTGAGGTAGTTGTCAATGCATCACCTTCTGTGGGTGGATTGTTTGATTCCCTAACTGGGAGCATAGGCATTTCCGGAATCTCATCTAGAGCAAAGCCTGTGGCAGCACCGGTTGCATCTGTAACCCCATCTGCTGCTGCTGTGACTGGAGCAGTTGCTGCAGATACACCAAAAATTGGTTCAAGGCCTTTAGATAAAGATGCACTTCGGACTTTCTTAAGTAGTTCAATGCCCTTTGGTTGGTACTTCTTATTATGGTTTCAATTGTTCATCTATCTAACTCTTTTTTAAGTTTAATATACCCACCTGACTTCTTCACAGGTACACCTATGGAACTCAATCATTCTAATATTTTTGCTATCAAGGCTAATGGATTTTCTTCATTGGACCTACCTCCCCCAGACCTCAAGCAACCAGCATGGAAACCATATCTTTACAAGGGAAAGCAACGAATATTGTTCACAATTCATGAGACGGTTAATGCTGCCATGTATGACCGAGAGGAGATTCCAGATAGTATATCAGTCTCTGGTCAAATTAATTGCCGAGCAGAACTGGAGGGACTTCCTGATGTATCATTTCCTCTGACAGGATTGAACACGGCTCAGATTGAGGTTCTATCTTTCCATCCTTGTGTTCAAGTTCCAGAGAATGGTCTCAATAAACAGGCTGTAATGTTTTCACCACCTTTAGGAAACTTTGTTTTAGTGCGTTATCAGGCAAACTGCAGCCTTGGTCCTCCTATTAAGGGATTTTATCAATTGTCAATGGTCTCCGAGGATGAAGGTGCTTTTTTATTTAAGTTGCGTCTCATTGAAGGATACAAGGCTCCCCTGGCAATGGAGTTCTGTAATGTAACTATGCCTTTTCCAAGGAGAAGAGTTGTGTCTTTTGATGGGACCCCATCCATTGGAACAGTTTCAACCACGGAGCATTCTGTTGAATGGAAAATAATTGCAAGTGGTCGGAGCCTTTCTGGAAAAAGTATCGAAGCAACATTCTCTGGAACGCTTAGATTTGCACCGTGGCAAATTCAAAGAATACCTTCCTCTAAAAATGCCTATGTAAACATGGGTGATGAAGATAGTGATACGGAGAATGAGAGTACAAACAATGTGGTAAATGTGGAGGAGTTTTTGATGGAGAAAATGAGCAAGGATCTTCCTGCAGTGGATCTAGAGGAACCATTTTGTTGGCAGGCGTACAGTTATGCTAAAGTACGTGCTTTCCTGCCAATTCTATCTTTTAGTTGATTCATGAACTTTCATAAATTATGTGCCTACTTTTGTTTGTGGAGAGTTAAATAGTAGTCTGTTATTTTATGTGCTTTTTCTATTTTCACCTGATCTTTGCCCACAGAATATGGTATCCTCCATAAACTATTAAGCTGTTGCTGACAGTTATTCAGCTTCTGTTGATGGGACTTCTGACAGTTCGACAGCTGGTGTCCTTATTATCCTGATTTGCATCTTTTGTTGCTTCATTCTATTGATATTCCTGCTAGTAGTTGAGAACACTTATCCAGTAGGTTTCAATAGTCAGTGGCCCAAATAGACTAATATAAAGTATTGGGCATCTGCATACTGGTTTTCTCTATGCAGGCAATTTGCAAATTTCTTTAATTCTTGCATCTGCAGGTATCATTCAGGATCAGTGGAGCTTCATTATCTGGGATGTCAATTGACCCTAAATCTGTAAGTTTCATTTCTCAAATTCTTGGCAATATTTATCTTGCTCACATGAAAATTGACAAAAATGCATATGCATATGCAGGATTAGAAGCAATTTTCCTTTGCTTAGATTCTCCATATTTACTCATTGTAGGATATACTATTCACTTATTGTTTAGAGAGACTGGGTAAAATGAGTAATGGATAACTCTAGATTTTTATCGTAATCTATATCAGTAAAGGGCATCAAAAACACGCTTAAATTTATTTCGTCTGTATATAATTGTAATATATAGGGAGCAGTATGCTACAGATTCCTTGCCAGTCAACTTGCACTTCAATATAGTATACCAAGTTGGAGTTCTGAAATTTTCTGGGGTGCAATTGTTTGAACAGAAAAAGCATATTCTGAAGTTGGAGTTCTGTTATATCACTTCCCTTCCATTCTGGGGGGGACAAAAACAAAAGGCTTAGAATAAGGAAAACGAAAATTTCATGCTCTACTGATGTTTAGCCTTTACCTATTCTGTTTAGAAGGACCATATAAAACAATTCCAAGGATTAATAGAATAGAGGAAAACAGAAGAAAGAACGTGCTTTTCTTGATCCAATGTTAAATAACATCAGAAAGCATTTGTGAACTTCATTTTTGGTTTTTAAAATTTCATGAATGCAGGTCAGTATCTATCCAGCAGTTAAAGCACCTGTGGAGTTTTCAACTCAGGTAACTTATGATCGAGCATTCTATCATTTCAGTACTGATTGTACCCAGACAAAAGTGTAGACACAAGCTAACATGTTATCATCATGTTTGTAGTTATAGTTGATGCAAGTGTAAGAATGAGTGTGCATTTGTTGCTACCGGGTACATGTATGTTTGCTTATCCATGCTAAGATTGCTAAAGAGAGAGAGAGGGGTTCCGTCCTTCAGATTTGTTTGCTCTCTCACTGCATCTCTAAACTTTCAGCAATTGCTTATGCCTTCTCAAAATAATCGGCCACCCTTTTTAGACTCTTTTGCACCCACTTTTGACACGCTCATTTCATGTCTGAAGGATGCCAAACATCTTCTGGCTGAAAAATGAAGCTTATTTGTGGTTGGAAAACTGTGTAAAATGTAACCCTGTATGTTTCTTTCCACTATTGACTTCTCTTTGCTTAGTATCAAACTAGTTCATATACTTCCAACTGAGCACGAGGTGCTTTTGTTCTGCCTGTTGCATCTGTAGTACCAGTTCTTGACTTTGAACTTCAATCTGTGCAATTTAGTTCTGTTCCATCTGCTATGACAGGTTTCTTCAGGGGATTATATATTGTGGAATACATTAGGGAAGTGCCCATCTGCGGCTACAACCTAGGCATTGGACCGACTGAACGTTAAAGCTTCCGCAATCATACAAGAAAGATGACGGTGTTTTAGCTGTCTAATGGACCCTGCATTGCTCATCTGCTTCTAAAACTTCTGTTGAGAGCCGTCAGATAATGATTTCCACCTTATTTGTGAATAGCCTGAATTTGGTTGGTACTATTTTCACTTAACGAGGCAATGTTGTAGAATAGGATTTGATATTTCACATGAAGAGTGACGTTTTGGTTGATCCATGTGTACATTTGCGTATTGATTCATGTTCAAACTACATGCAAGAGCTGCAATTTTGCGAGGGCGTTATCTTATCAGTTTTTTTTTTTAATGCATCTTAGTGTCCTTGTCTCTTTTTGGAACACCATTTTTGGCTATGTATTGGTTCTAGCTCTTCCCATGGTGGAGTTCACTTCCTAGACCACTCTTTAAGTTGGTTATTGAAGTTATCATGATTTTATGCATAGGTGATGGTTTGAGTTCAGACCGAAGCTCCGTCAGGGTTCGGTAAAAAATAACGTCGTTTTGATACGAAGTTTGTTTTACAGCATGGTGCATGGGTCGTTCAAGACATATGTTCGGATTTTATAATTTTATCCGATATTTAACCGATTTTATATTGTTTTAATATTAATAGAATCTTTTAAACTTAAAATCTTCTTACGAACCTTCGATTATTATGGTAGAGGAGGAGTAAATTTAGCATTTCAACTTCTAGAAAATTAACCCAAACATATTATATAACATTATTTACATCAAATTTCTTGCAATTTATACTTTTTTATTTCAAATCTTAATTTTGAAAAATAAATTAATAATGCCATTCTTTATTAAATTTTTAGTTATTAGAAGATACAAGTTAAAAGGAAAACCAAACTTTTAGCGAATATTTGATATTTTTTAAAAATTAAAAGGGCTTAAGTAGAAAATGTTCGAGTTATTTAAATAACTTTAATAATCTCTTTTTTAATTAAAATTCAAATTCTTTAATAGATAAGGATAATCTCTTTTTATCTTATTTTAAAATTTTTAATTTTATTCGATATTTAATTGATTTTATGACGGTCAAATACCGATTGAACATTTTAAACCTTTAAATCTCTTGTTTTATCTATTTAATTTTCACCCTAATTTTTAAGATCTAATTGGCAAAAATTTTGGAAATGGACAAAAATTAATTGATTTCATATTCTACAAGGCTTATTATTCGTAGTTAAAAAAATGAAGAATAATTATTTTGGTGTCAAAGGCATGTCAACGAGCCGAGCTGGGGTCGGGCTGTCGATGGCTTGGCCCGACCAGTTGTTAAAATTGCCCGGGCAGGCCGAAAAGGGTCAACCCGTTGCCCGACCCGTCTAATCCGCCCTGGCCACGAGTCACCCGTCGGGCTTTAGTTAGCTCGGGTATTTAATATATTTTTAAAAAATTTTAAGACAATTTTAAAAAGTTTTATTTTTTAAAATTCATAAATTATAAAATTGTTTATTTTATTTTTCATATTCACATAATATATACATTATGCATATATGTATTTATACTTTTTAAACTTTTTATTTTATTTTTCATATTTACATAATAT
>JAOTAY010000191.1:50100621-50115339 GCA_025629805.1 Erythroxylum baracoense
GGGTGATTCAATCTTAAATGTAGTTAAAATGCAATCATACAAATACAAATAATGTAAAGAGATACAATAAACCACACAACTGCTCAATTTCTTGCTTTGCTTTATTTTCTTCATCTAGACTTAATTCAAATTTTAAAAAATGCCAGGGCATTTAAAAGATCAAGTATGGCATAAGGGTAGTATTTTAATATGGAGGAGGCTAAGGGAAAACTTGGGGAATTGAAATATGATGATTGATGATTTGATTGAGATTAACTTCTAGGATGGAGCATATGTGAAAACACCAATTGATTATCTAGAAAATAAGGCACTCTCACTCTGTTCATTTAGTTCTCAATTCTCATCTTAAGAAAAGCTTTACTTAATCTTGCCATAGCCTATAAACAATAAGCAATTCATTCACAATCTTAAGTTTCTCAACAGACATACGAGAAGATTACAAAAACTACCACAATAGTCAGCAGCAATTCACTCACAATGATTAGAAGATAGTACACACGTACAAATAAATCCAGAAACAAGTAAACAACAACCCTCAATTCATTCAACTATCAAATGTATTTGGTATTCCAAAACATCAATCCTCAATCCATTCAACAATCAGCAATTCATTCGCAATTATTCTAAGAAAGTAGACACGCACAAATAAATCCAGAAACCTCAAACCTCAATCCTTAATCCATTCAACTATTAAATCCAGAAACAATGAAACATCAAGATAGTAGACACGAGAAACATCAATCCTCATTCCTTAATCCATTCAACTGTAAGATGCCAAGACAATCAACTTCACTGAAAAAATCGAAAATGCGAGTCATTTGCGACGGTGCGACGTCACTTGAGACGGAGGACAGTAGCGTCATTTGCGACGATGCGACGGAGGGAGAGGGAGGCAGAGCAGCATCTGGATCACGGTGAATGTAAGTGGGAGATAAGTTGTGGCGGGTGGGATGGAGAGACGAGTGGGACGACTGAGTCTGAGAGTGACGAGGGAGGCCTGGAGGCAGAGGGAGAGGTCGAGAGCCAGAGGTAGAGACTGGAGTGGAGAGGGAAGGGATGAAGGTTGGGAGAGTGGGACGCTGAGCTTTTGTTTCGTTAGAGACAAAACGACGTCATTTTCTTGCAATAAAAAACGACGTCATTTTGTCTCTTGATTTTTTATCGTCTTCTAAAGACAAAACGACGTCGTTTACGAAATACTCTACTTTTCAATTATGCACTAAATGAAGACACAGTAAACTGATTTCTTATAAAAACCTTTAATTGAATGAAACATAAAAATAGGACAATAATGACTCATTAACTGACCTCATTATGACATGATGCAGTGACTTATTGTTTGACTCAATAAAACACGAATTAACAAATTGAGAACATGACTAAATAAATAAGACCCACCAATTTACTATTTTGAATCAGTCAACACTCCCTCTCGATTCAAAACTACAAACTCCAAATTGCAATCGAAAATAATTGTGCTTCGCTTGAGAAAGCGATTTGGTAAAAGCATCTGCAACTTGTTATTCAAATTTTATGGAGCACTTCTCCCCATTTTCAGAATATTCTGTGAAACACTTCTCTTCACCAATTGATGCACTTCTCATCATCCTGTTGATGCCCTTCTCACCAACCTACAATCATTGGAGCACGTCTCTCCAAACACATCTTGGTGCACTTCATGCCAATTTTCAAAAAAGAGTTTCTTCATCAACCAACTCCACCATATTTACTTGTTCCTTTTTCAATCCGCAATCTTTTTGTAGGTGTCCAAATCTTTTACAATTGAAACATTGAGGTTTCCCCTTATGCCAACAATCTTTCTCTTCATGCCTCGGTTTCTTGCAATGATGACATTGAGGAATTTTTCCTTTTCCTTTTCCTTTTGACGATTTGGCTAGAAGAGCTTTTTCATCAATTTGCTCAGTTTCTACTTTCCTCATGGCCCTTCTTTACTCCTGAGCTTGCAAAGCATTGATTAATTTTGAAAGGGTTATTTGACTGATATCTCTTGAATCTTCAAGAGATGAAAATTTTGCCTCAAATTGTTTAAGCAAACTTGTAAGCATCTTATCCATAATCCTACTATCTGGTAGATCTTCACCTAACAGTCGAACTTTATTTACCACCTTCATCAACCTATCAGAATATTCCGGTATGGTCTCCTGCTCCTTCATGCTTAAAGTCTTAAATTCTCTTTTGAGATTCAACACTTCCATCTTTCTTATCCTATCATTGCCCTGATATAATTCTTTCAGCATGTCCCAAGCTTCCTTAGCTATTTCACAAGTCATAGTTCTCGTAAAAACCTTTTCTGACACAGTAGCATGAATCAATGATAAAGCTCTTGGAGCTTTTGCTTCTTCTTCTTCACAGGCTCTAACATGATTGAGCGTTGGATTGTTTCCTAAAGGTGGTAGTTCTCCTACAATATCAACCCATTGCCATAAACTAAGCCCTCTCAAGTGAGCTTTCATTTTGACAGCCCAAACTTGATAGTTTTTACCATTGAAATTGGGGGGAGCAAGAGGTGTTGTGTTATTGGAGGCCATGAGTTTTATATTTGAAGGATTTTTCTTTCTAACTCACAAATCCAGAACCTAACTCTGATAACAAAAGATTTATTGGCTTGAAGATTGATAAATGGGTTTTAATTTAGAAAAGAAGAAGAAATTGAAGACACTAATGATGAAATCGAAATACTCTGCTTTTCAATTCTGCACTAAACGAAGACACAGTATACTGGTTTCTTATAGAAACCTTTAATTGAATGAAACATAAAAATAGGAAACTAATGACCCACTAATTGACCCCACTATGACATGATGCAGTGACTTCTTGTTTGACTCAATAAAACATGAAATAATAAATTGAGAACATGACCAAATAAATAGGACCCACAAATTTACTATTTTGAATCAGTCAACACTTCCCCTTGATTCAAAACTGCAAACTCCAAATTACTGTCGAAAATAATTGTGCTTCGCTTGAGAAAGCGATTTGGTAAAAACATCTGCAACCTGTTATTCAAATTTTTTGGAGCACTTCTCCCCATCTTCAGAATATTCTGCGAATCACTTTTCTTTACCAATTGACGCACTTCTCATCATCCTCTTGATGCCTTTCTCACCAACCTACAATCATTGGAGCACGTCTCTCCAAACACATCTTTGTGCAGTTCTCACCAACTTTCAAAAAAGAGTTTATTCATCAACCAACTCCACCATATTTGCTTATTCCTTTTTCAATCTGCAATTTTTCTATAGGTGTCCAAATCTTTTACATTAGAAACATTGAGGTTTTCCCTTATGCCAACAATCTTTTTCTTCATGCCCCAGTTTCTTGTAATGATCACATTGAGGAATTTTACCTTTTCCTTTTGATGATTTGGCTAGAAGAGCTTTTTCATCAATTTGCTCAGTTCCAACTTTCCTCATGGTCCTTCTTTGCTCTTGAGCCTGCAAGGCATTGATTAATTATGAAAGGGTTATTTGACTGATATCTCTTGAATCTTCAAGAGATGAAAATTTTGCCTCCAATCGTTCAGGCAAACTTATAAACATCTGATCCACAATCCTACTGTCTGGTAAATCTTCACCTAACAGTCGAATTTTATTCACCACCTTCGTCAACCTATTAGAATATTCCCGTATGGTCTCCTACTCCTTCATGCTTAAAGTCTCAAATTCTCTTTTGAGATTCAACACTTCCATCTTTCTTATCCTATCATTGCCCTGATATAATTCTTTCAGCATGTCCTAAGCTTCCTTAGCTGTTTCACAAGTCATAATTCTCGTAAAAACTATTTCTGACACAGCAGCATGAATCAATGCTAAAGCTCTTGGAGCTTTTGCTTCTTCTTCTTCATGGGCTCTAATTTAATTGAGCGTTGGATTGTTTCCTGAAGGTGACAGTTCTCTTACAGTATCAACCTACTGCCACAAATCAAGCCCTCTCAAGCGAGCTTTCATTTTAACAGCCCAAACTTGATAGTTTTCACCATTGAAATTGGGGGGAGCAAGTGATGCTGTGTTATTAGAAGTCATGGGCTTTATATCTGAAGGATTTTTCTTTCTAATTCACAAATCTAAAACCTAGCTCTAATACCAAAAGATTTGTTGGCTTGAAGATTGATAAATGGGTTTTAATTTAAAAAAGAAGAAGAAATTGAGGACACTGATGATGAAATTGAAATATTCTGCTTTTCAATTCTGCACTAAACGAAGACACAGTACATTGGTTTCTTATAGAAACCTTTAATTGAATGAAATATAAAAGTAGGACACTAATGACCCACTAATTGATCCTCTTATGATATGATGCATTGACTTCTTTTTTGACTTAATAAAACATGAACTAACAAATTGAGAACATAACCAAATAAATAGGACCCACTAATTTACTATTTTGAATTATTCAATAGTCCCCTTTGATTCAAAACTGCAAACACCAAATTGCTGTCGAAAATAATTATGCTTTGCTTGAGAAAGCGATTTGGTAAAAACATTTGCAGCCTATTATTCAAATTTTCTGGAGCACTTCTCCCTACCAATTGACGCACTTCTTATCATCATGTTGATGCCCTTCTCACCAACCTGCAATCATTGGAGCACGTCTCTTCAAACACATCTTGGTGCACTTCTCACCAACTTTCAAAAACTAGTTTCTTCATCAACCAACTCCACCTTATTTTCTTGTTCCTTTTTCATTCTACAATCTTTCTGTAGGTGTCCAAATCTTTTACAGTTGAAGCATTGAAGTTTTCCTTTATGCCAACAATCTTCCTCTTCATGCCCCTGTTTCTTGCAATGATCACATTGAGAAAATTTACCTTTGCTTTTTGACGATTTGGCTAGAAAAGCTCTTTTATCAATTTGCTCAGTTCCAACTTTCCTCGTAGCCTTTCTTTTCTCTTGAGCTTGCAAGGCATTGACTAATTCTCAAAGGGTTATTTGACTAATATCTCTTAAATCTTCAAAAGATAAAATTTTTGCCTCAAATCGTTCAGGCAAACTTATAAGCATCTTATTCACAATCCTACTGTCTGGTAGATCTTCACCTAACAGTCAAATTTTATTCACTACATTCATCAACCTATCAGAATATTCCCGTATGGTCTCCTGCTCTTTCATGCTTAAAGTCTCAAAATCTCTTTTGAAACTCAACACTTCCATCTTTCTTATCCTATCATTACCCTAATATAATTCTTTGAGCATGTCCCAAGCTTCCTTAGCTGTTTCACAAGTCATAATTCTCATAAAAACTATTTCTGACACAGCAACATGAATCAATGCTAAAGCTCTTAGAGCTTTTGCTTCTTTTCCTTCACGGGCTCTAATTTAATTGAGCGTTGGATTGTTTCCTGAAGGTGACAGTTCTCTTACAGTATCAGCCAACTGCCACAAACCAAGGCCTCTCAAGCGAGCTTTCATTTTGACAGGCCAAACTTGATAGTTTTCACCATTGAAATTGTGGGGAGTAAGTGGTGCTATGTTATTGGAGGCCATGAGTTTTATATCTGAAAGATTCTTCTTTCTAACTCACAAGTCAAAAACCTAGCTCTGATACCAAAAGATTTGTTGACTTGAAGATTGATAAATAGGTTTTATTTTAGAAAAGAAGAAGAAATTAAAGACATTGATGATGAAATCGAAATACTCGACTTTTCAATTCTGCACTAAACAAAGATACAATACACTGGTTTCTTATAAAAACCTTTAATTAAATGAAACATAAAAAAAGGACACTAATAACCTACTAACTGACCCTACTATGACATGATGCGATAACTTTTTGTTTTACTCAATAAAACATAAACTAACTAAGTAAAAACATAACCAAATAAATAGGAGCTACTAATTTACTATTTTGAATCAATCATCACTTTCGCCCATTTACGAACATCGACGACTTTCACTCCTATGTTAAAGTAACAGGGGTTCCTCCCTTGGAATGTTCTTGCAAGTTCAGTGTCTGACCAGAATCTACCCGTGAAATACTGCGTGAAGTTCGCATGGCAATGCTCCGGTGCAGCGACCACCTTTTCCTCCATGCCCACGCACCATAGCTTCCAAGTATCATCCACCACCGCAAGGTCTGAATCCAAGTAAATGACTCGCTGCACGTTGGATGGTAATATACCGCTACACGCCATTGCGAAACGAAGGAGCTTCCCGGAAACTTGAAAGGTCTGGAGGTGATTGACCATTATGGACGACCGTGCCACCAAGTCGAATGGCGTGCAAGGTGGTTGCTTCCCGGAGAAGAAGGAGGGAGGACAGGAGGCCGAGGGGGGAAGATAGACTACGGGCCATCCTGTCAAAGGGTTTTAGTGAATTTCAGAAACAAGGCCTAAAGAATCATAGAAAATCACATAGACCAAATTCATCATTGGAATCGAAACCAAGTAGAGATGGAGATTGTTTTGAAGGTGAGTGGTTTGATTGTGAGGAAGTGAAAAGACAGCTAATTTTAGTAACATAATCCCAAAGTTTCACTTTGTCTTCGTCATCGTCATCATCTTCTTCTCTAAACCGTAGAGATAATGTTGACTCCAACGGTATGAACTAAGTTGACATGAAGTAGTTGGTGTTCATAACTACACAATATTTCAGGGTGGCCATGCAAGTTCGGAGCGTCCTTCGTGCATGGGGAGAATTCCTTTGTTATTGGGTTTTGAAAGAATATTTAAAATTTATTACTTCAACTAATATTTAATTATTTTAATTTTTAATTTTTAATTATATTACAAATTATGAATTGACTACAAGGGAATTGTTTTTAAATTATAAAATTTTTCACAAACATTAAGTTTAACCTAATATATTATGCATTGTTTAAATTAATTTTCATTTAATTTAAGCAATATAAATATTGAACTCAATGTTATTAGTTATTAAAACCACTTTGTAACATTATAAACATAATCACAAACAGAAAAATTCTAATTTATCAGAGTAATTGTTTTATTCTTTCTTTTTTTATTAAAATCATGGGCCTCATAGTAAGCTGTCACTAACAGTTTATTTCTTGGGCCAAGCACAAACTTTCCAATTTTCTTATCTAAAAAGATATTGGTTCTATTTTCCCAAATTATTGCTATTTCCTTGCTTCAATTAAAATAATTAAAAACGTGTTTTTATAAAATTAAAAGATAAAAATTGAGTACCTACTAAACTTAAATAACTTAATTGGCTTTGAAAACAAATAAATAAATATGTGTGTGTGTGTGTTTGTGTATACATATAATTCAATCCACTTTAAGCATGCAATCTACTCAAAACATATCAGCACTGTAATAATTATGTTACATTTTAAAATAGTACTCATTCTTTTTTTCTTTTCTTGTTCTCATTAACCCTAATAGCTTAGAGTAATAGATTCTTGTCTCCCTATAGACCCTACAATGAAACCATCAAGCATGTTGGTTTTTCAAAGTTCTGTTTGGAACCCCAGAAAATCTTTACTTCCTATAGACCCTACAATGAAAGCATCAAGCATGTTGGTATTTCCAAAGTTTTGTTTGGAACCCCAGAAAATCTTTACTTCCTATAGACCTTACAATGAAACCATCAGGCATGTTGGTTTTTCCTTAGTTCTGTTTGGAACCCCAGAAAATCTTTCCATCAAATCAACCCCAACAGAAAAATCATGCTCAGTTTCATCTCCCTTTGACCAATTCACTCGAAATAAATTTTGATGGACAAGAGATCTTTGCAAAGACAAACACAAGATTATTAATTAAAAAGAGAAATTAAGAAAGGTTGATGGTTAATAAGAATGAACAAATCCTTTTCACTTACTTTTCCCATAAAGCTAATCACAATTACAAGGACTTAAATATCTATTTTCTTCAGCTCATGTCTATGCTAAGCATAGTGAAGAAAAATGCTCAAGTAATCATATAATAACCATATAGAATCTAATGTTACAATACTCATTTACTAAATGCCCATTTTTAAAGACCTTCTAAGTGTAAATTACTTGCCAATAAATGAATTAGTCAACGATAATCATTATCGATCGGTTTAATATCCAAAACTTTAGATACAATGACAAGGGAAAAAATAAATATTTTTATAATAACAATATAAAGAACTTTGTGTTTTGCCCTTAATTGGAATTATGTTGGTATTGCATGTGGTGATGCGTTAAAACATAATATTAATTAATTGATGAAGATGATTATGCTGATGGAGATTAAGTAAGGTTCTGAGTAGAAAGTTAGGTAATAACACTTACTTCCAACTTTGGAGCAGAGGGGACATGATGGCCTCCATATTAAACGTATGTTCATGCCTCACTACCCTCTCTTTCTCACCTCAAAAAGAGACCTAAAGGAAGAAAAAAGGGGCCTTTTGCTCAAGAAACTCAGGACTTTGATTCATTTGTATGATCTATCTCTATCGTCCCCTTTTCTTGTCCCCACTAAGCCAAAATCTCACCCATTTTCATCTTGGGTTTAACCAAACTTTTGTGCCTAAGCACTAGCCTAGGAATGACACCATGTAAATGTCATCACCAATGTCATCAAGACTTGTTAACTTTCTCAACAAATTTTGATTCTTAATTTATATGAGTTAGTAACTTGAATTTATGATAATTTAGAAAAAATGTATACTGATAATAAGTTACGTCATATTAATAAAATGGTCTTTTTTAAGAAAATTGTTATCAAGTATAATTTAAAAACTGCTTAGTTAAAGATAGATTTTATAAAAAAATTATGAATATTTAAGTTTGATCTTAATATTATGTAACCTAATAAATGTCAAAACAATCCAAGTACCTTATTAGTCCATCCAAAGTTTAATTGAATTGTTTTTATATTTGAATGGATTGAAGGGTCAACAAGATAATAATAATAATACAGTGGCAGCTGGACTTGTCATCTAAACAAAATTATCATTTATACTTAATTTTAATTAGTTAGCATGATTTTTATAACATACAGACATTCAATATGTTCAATTTATGTTTAATACTTCATTTTGAGTAATTGATGATTGTTTAGAGATTTTACGAGGGAGAGCATACCAATTGCTCATTTGCTACTAGAAAGTTACAGTGTTAAATTACGAATTATAGAAATAATCTTTTTGTAAAAAAATACAATAAGAATGGTGTGAATATCGATAACCTTCTTCACTCTTATAAACCGAAAAAAATTGTGCATTAGTTACGTTGATTTTTATGATTGTTTAGAGATTTTAAGTTTAAAAGAATTATTAAAATTATTAAGATTTTAGAGATTTTGTATTTTTTCTTATTTTTATGAGAATCAAAAGACAGAAGACTATTTCCTAACTAGTGAAACTAACCACTATTTCCTAACTAGTGAAACTAACCTCAAAAGTAAACAAATGTTGGTTTTTTGTTTGTTTTACGAATGATTGAATGGGTTTGCTTTAAACAGCAAATCTTCATCAGTACGGGAAAGGCATCGAATGAGACCCTTCTGACTCAGAGACAGGAAGCTGGATGTCACTGCTCACTCACACAGTCGAATCATTCTTGCTTCAAGTTATTATATAGTTCTCTTGGCATTTTAATCCAATTTATAAATACTCAAATACCATTTTTTAATTTTATTTTTGGCTATCTCCTACATTCGTAGAGCACGAGGAATGATGTGTCGTGTTGGTTTCATCACTCCCTCTCACTTCAATCTTAACGTCTATTCGTCGAGATAGATTTTGTTCTCTGGCAAGAGCAGGGCTCGAGGCACACAAACTATTATTTGGTCACTCACACAAGGATATATACTTGTTCTTGTGGGGCAACAATAAGTGTACCAAATGATGACTTTCTTAAAAAACCCTCTCTCGAACATGTCTTGTTTGCTTCAAAAAATCTTTAGCATCCTACGAGATATGATTCTGGTTGGAGCAGTCCAAATGCCAAGTGAAACTTGGCCAAACATCTGATTAAGGGTTATTTTTTTTGGGTTTTACGAAAGTTTTGGAGTAAAAAAGAGAACCATCTTGGTCAAATTACCATGATCTTCCCACACTTTGAGAGATTTTGTTTGGGTGTAAAATAAATCATCATAAGCATTCTTGTTACACATTAGTTTGTGTTGATTCGTAGATGATGAATCTAAATTATTGCTTGAGCATATCAAACCAAACCCTTTATAGATGAAATTATATGTGCTGCTGCTATATGTTGTGCATAATCATGGCCTACATGTACGTGTGTGATATGTATGCCAATGCTTTTGGCTACTAACAATTTTATATGCTTGTAAGAGACACTAGTGAGATGTGTGAAATATTTTCATGGAAGGTGTAACAATCCTTTTTTTGAATTCACCAAAAGTATAACTAATCTATGGTTACTACAAAGCGAATAAATTACAATTTAAATTAAGGACGAGTTTTAAATTTTAACCCGCTATTTTCCTAAATTTAAAACTAATGAACTTATTATTTAGTGACTTTAAAAAAGATAAATTAATATAGATCTCATTTGAATCAATTTAATTTATAAATAACACGAATGTATTTGTGTCCATTATCGATCCTAATTGAAAAGTTTATTCTTTAGAGCAATTGCTATAGATGTTGTATGGCATGCTTATTCAAAGCTTGCATAGATGATTAGGGAAAAGGTATTACCTGTAATTATGTAAAGCTTGTTTCAGATTTGACATTTCATGAAAATGAACCCTAGCCCTTAAAAAAGCTTTTGGAGCACTAAGTTGTTGATGGGCAATAGTGGCACCAGTAAGTATAGTGCTGGTGTGCCTTGTTCATTTTTTTTTCTTTTTCTGGTTCAAAACTATACGTGTACGCATGTTACAGTAGCACTCACAACTTACAAGTGCTCAATAAAGGCAAAAGAAAAAAGAAAAAAAAGAAAAAACAGATGGTGCAAATAGAAAGAAAGATATCAAAGTTTGTCCAATTCTTAGCTTTGCGTCCAACATTCAATTACCACATGTGCGCATGCAAAGAGCAAATGTATGGCGGCTAAAGGCAGCTTAGTTCCATGCCCAACAAATTGTAATGTCGACTAATCTTAAGAACCGGTGGGGACTCGATGTCGAAGTTATGAATTATATAGGCCGTAAATCTACGGTGGACCTTATGTGCCAAGAAGTTGGGGCACACCATAGATGATGTGTAGTTGTGTGGACCAGTTACGGTGGTTGTCGGACGCACATAAGAAACCGATGAGTAGGACCAATCATGGGGTTTGGAGTTGCATGATCTTGGTGGAAGTATGCTATGGTTTTAAAAAGACGACTAGTGGGTCCAAAATATGCTTCATGTCTCATGTTTTAATCCATACTTTTAAAGATTTCTTCTTATCTTATACAAGTGCATGTCTCCAAATGTGCCTCATGTCTCATGTTTTAATCCATACTTTTAAAGATTTCTTCTTATCTTATACAAGTTCATGTCAACTTAAAGAGAAGATTTTTATATTACGAAAAATTTGAGAAAACCCTCCAAAACCCTAAATCCATATCCTAAGAAAAGAAAAGGGTTTGCATCTTTTGACGTAAAAAAGTGGGATTTTGTTGAAAAAGGGTTTGGTATTGAGACTTTTTAAGATAACTAGATTTGTATTATAGTTGGAAGTGGTTGACTATTTTTCAATAGAGATTTTGAGTTTGAGTTTGAGTTTGGTTTTTGTTGTGCCATCGTAGTGTATTGTGGGATAGATACAAAGACAGAAGGATAGTGTTATGAGTTTGGTGGACTTGCGCGTGCAGCTCAAGATGTGGGATTGTGGTCATAATGGAGCATAGGATTTATTCATGACTCATACCATTCTCAACGAATCATTTCATCTCTCAAAACTGCAAATTTTGATTCTAAACTCACCATTTCACATCATTACCTCTCCCACTCCCCCTTTTCAATACACTCACTCACTCACTCTCCTATCCATATTTAGCTATTCTATACACAATCCAAATACCATTATTGTTATTTTTGCCTCACATATACACTATCTCTACATTATTATTACTATTCTTATGTGATTAACTACCTACCTATAGTCTCCTATTCAATTACTCCTATTCAATTAGCTTGAAGCTTCCACAGTTAGTTGCTTCAAATTGATCATGTTCTATTATTATTACAAGGATCCTGCATACGTATAAGCTTAAACTATAAGTCAAGAAGGGTTGCACAATTTTGATTGAGGAAGGGAGCTTATTAAGTCAGTTACGTTACCTTCAAAAAGAAATAAAGAAGTATATGGACCACTTATTACTCCAAGAATGCCTTTAGCTTTGGTAAAGATATGCTACCTTCCTTCCTTCTATACCTTCCCACTCAAAATTGCCTCATCTGTTATTTTACATTGTCTGAACTAATGAAAGCTGGTCCTTCTCGTGTACTTTTAGGCTTGACATTGAAAACAAGATGCAATTTGAAACGAATCATTATAATAATTGTGATATATTATATTTTTTACCAAACATTATCTATATTTTAATTTAGATATATTAGGTAACGACGGAATGTCAAATCTCAAATTGTGAAAGAAATAATAAGTAAAATTTTAAAAAAAATAAAAAAAATATTAATTAATGATTTTAAAATATCTAATTCTTTTAATGATTGCATCGATTTAAATTTAACATTTTACAATAATATATGCATATATGATGATAATGTCCCCATTTCATGTAAATTGCATGAAGAAGACAAATGATGCAAGTCTTAGGCTTATATAGGACCTTTTTGGAATTCACGTTGGCCTCCCTAATTCCAGGATTTTTATATATTCTCATTATCTATTTCCCACGCCTGATTCCTTTTATTATATATTTTTGCATAGTCATTATTATTATTATTTTTACCTTGAAAATTGTTGATGGTATGTGGGCACGTCTTATCTTCTTTTTCCTTTGTTCTTTGTTAATCAACTCTTGCCTTCTTTGAAAACGACAAAGTGGTCTCTGCAACAAGTTGCTTCCAATCCCATGCATCTTTCTATACTTGCAATGGCCCATTACCAATTATCTTGAAAGTGCTCATGTTTTTACATTCTTGGACAGGTTGTGTTATATGTTGTGTTAATTAGGCATGACGATGTTTAGATCTATCAAAGGGTGCGATATGGAATAACTAGTAAAGTTATTTTTTTGTGATTAAGTTTAAGTTACAGGAATACAAAAAAAAGGTTGAGTATGTTATGACAAGCTTTTGTACACTGAAATATTTGATTTGAATTGATTTTAGAATGATGATGTTTTAATTTTAAATTTTTTTTGTAAAAATTATTTTGAAAAGTTAAATAATATTTTAAACATATGCAAATTATAAGTTGTTAAATTTGTATAATAATAATTATTAAATTAAATATTTTAAATAAATTAATAATCTAGAAGAACAAAATTGAGCTTAGTTGGCAACTGTTCATTGCAAAGTTTTAATAATGGCTGTCCTGCAGGGAAGACATCTAGTCAAGTCTATCATTATGTTCTTGTTCTGTAAAAAGTCTCTTTTCGAATGACTTAGACACGGTGGTTTTCAGGTGTTACGTTCTTGTTAATGAACTAGCTTTGTGCACTAATTACTCATCTTTCTTCTTAATTAATTTGACTTTACCTCTTTTTTTTTTATATCTGTAAGTTTATAATTATTATCTCCGTATACATACCAGCTAATTCGTGAAGTGTGTGTAATAATTTATAAATTATATATTTTAGATAAATAATTTACACTATAAGAAAATAACAAATTATTGACGGAACATTATTGACAGAAAACATTCCGTAGTAAATTCGCGACGGAAATGGATTATCCGTCAGTAAATTTGACAGAATTTTTTTTTATTGTCAAAACATCTGTTAGTAAACGTAGAGGGAAAATGTTCCCACTTGTTTCCCAACAGAATATAACGACAAAACAATAAAGTCCATTGTAAAAGTAAGCGGCAACAACTTGCAGGAAAAATAAACATCTTAAATATCGACGAAATCACAATTTCGTCGGTAACTGTCGAATTGTTCATAAAATAAAACGACATTGTTTGGTTTTAATCCAATCGACATCGTTTTATTCACAGACTTAACAAACCTGAAGCCCCCCCTTCTCCTTCTCCTTTGTAATTTTCTCCCTTCTTCCCACCATTAACGTCATCGGTCCTCTTCCTCCCAAGCTTTTACCATCGATTTTTACTTCGTTTTTGATCCATCCTGCATCATTTTTAAGTAACAAAACTATTGGATTTATTTTGTCTCCAAAAAATGAAGGTGTTAAATGCTTGTATATATGACCGTGGTTGGGTGGGTGTGTTTTGTTTGGATTGTTGATTTATGTGTTTTTACGTTGAATTGTTGGTTTATTTGTGGTTTGAATGTTCTGTTGTTGGTAAATAATGAAAAAATGCAATTGTTTTATTATTAGTTAGAGATAATTTGAGTTGCCTATGAATTGTTTAATGAAATGTCTCTTAGGGACATTTCAGTTGAATTAGAAACAAATTAAATTGGAGTTATTGTATGGTTGAATTAATTTGATTGTATTGGTGAATAAGATGTAAACTTGTCTTGCTCTTGAGTATTGTTTGGCTTATCCTCAGTCTTGATATAGGCAATCGGAAATGGAAAAATTAAATTTACAAGACAATTAAAGTAAATGTTGAAATACGAAACAATTAGATTGCTTTGTTATGGTTAATATTTCATAAATAATTGATTGATTTATGTATTTATAAAGAGAGAAGATGCTAATAAGAAGTTGTATGTCTTCT
>JAOTAY010000191.1:50127645-50148117 GCA_025629805.1 Erythroxylum baracoense
CGACCGGCCCGTAGCCCGGGGGGCTAAGGACGGGACGGGCCAAACCCGGCCCGTCTATATTTTTTTTAATATAAAAAATACAAAATGACGTCATTTTGGACAAAACGACGCCGTTTTGTCGGACCGCGAGCTGACCCGTGGCCCGCACAGGCCCACCATGGTCGACCCGCAGCCCGCTCATGGCCCGTCAAACCTGGGCCAAAAATAGGCTGGGCCGGGCCGGAATTGACATCCCTAATAAAAAACACTGTATAAACTTGAATTGAGAAATAGGCAATTATCAGTTGATGATCAGGTAGCCCATAGTGCCAAGTGGCAATATCAGAAGCCTCATGTAACCTTACAAGTGGCAAATGGTCATCAATTACGGAACAAATCACATGTTTCTATTATTCCGTTTTTATCCTGTTTTGTGAATATCCATCCATTTAATAATTAAGATCTACATAAATTAAATTAATTGATACTTATAAAATAGGGTAGGAACAGAGTAATGAGAACCGGTGATTTAAATAACATCAATTACCCTCTACCGGCTAGGTTAATATTGGGTTTCCTTAGTTATTAACTAATGTGAGTGATGATGATTTCTTTTAACCTAAAAGTAGTTTCTTAATTTCAATTAAACTAAGGGGCGGTTTAAAGTAGATTTGAGTTTGTTTTTAAGGATTAATTGTAATACATAATTTAAGATATTTTAAATTTTAAATTTATTATATAATAAAATTTATATGTGATATAAATATAATACGTAACAATCTCATATTGTGATCATATTAAATTACTTCCAAAACTTTATCATATTAAGACTTTGAAATTATTCTCCATAAGTGCTAAGTAGGTGATTTTTATTTTATTTTATAATAATGTTGATGTGTAAGTTAAGTCCAAGTGATTGGAAGATTCCTTTTTAAAAATTTAAGTGTTTTGAAATTATGAGTTTATTAGAAGATTGTTACATATTTTAGAAAGATACTTCAATGTGAACTTTTTATTTCAAAGTTGTTAATAATGAAAATATCAATTAGAGATGGTAAATCGAGTTCTAGTTGATCTAGACATAACGAACATAACGAACCAAACATAAATTTTTTATTTTGAAATTGAATCAAATACAAATTTAACTAAACAAAATGATATTATTTTAATTAATTATACTAATATAATATTATTTTAATCTTAGTTTTATACGATTAAATTATATCTAACGAGACGAGTCTCGATTGCGTCTATTTGAATTCATAATATCAATCACTTGAAACAAACTCGAAAGATTAGATGTGATAAATAATGACATTATTGTTAAATTATGCAGTTGGAAGAAGAATCTATAAAACCCTTGCTTTTTTTGGGGGGGCTTGATCTATAATTGGTAGATAGTGATGAAGGCTGTGTGATCAATATAGTTATTAGAAAAATAATCAAGTCTTAAAGGTGGTAGGACCAAAGAGTCATGTTTGGAAATAGTTTTGGCATAATTTGGAAAAACTACTTTTAGAATTTTGCTCCCTAGTCAAACTTTTTTTTCCAATTAAGTATTTTGATTCCACTTACATGCATCTATTTAATAATAACAATTTTAAAGGAGTAATTATCTTTATCAAATCTATATATAAAAATGTATTATAATATCATATACATAAAAAAATTTATTCAAAAACTTGTTTTTAATATGCGATTTAAAAATTGCAACTTTTTAAAAAATGTATTATTTAGGCTTTTAAAATTGAGAAATGTATATCTAAGAAAATATCATAATTGTTTTGATATTAGTAGTTTGGTGTTTAAATTAAATTTAAGGCAAGAGTAATTCAATGATATGAAAATTTGTTAAATTTATAAATTGAAACTAATATTTTCTTTTTATATTAAAAATTTTCAGTGTGAAAATTTGAGATGTATGAATAAACGATTGAATTTAGTACGTAAAAAAACGAAATATGGTAAAGTACGAGTTGGTGAACTCGTCCCATAGGGGGTGGTCGAGTTGGTGAAATAGGGGAGCATGGGGGTCAAAACGTCCTGTGTTCGAATCTCCCTACCTACACTCTCTCGATTAAGTCTGTCGTACATGACTTATTTAGTGCAGAGTACCCAGTTGACGTGATTTGTAAGTTATTTCATCAATCTAAATGTTTGCCTAGTGTGTATCCAAAGGATAACGGTTGCAGATTCCTCCATTAAAAAAAAAAAGAGTTGGTGAGCTCATTGAATATAAATTTTGAAGAATATATATATATTTATATTTAAATAAATCAAAATATAGTAATTTTGATCAAATAAGTATAACATTCTAAATTTTAATTTTATAAGTTTATTTTCAAGAAATCAATAAATGTGTGGTTGTTTGGTGTTGTGGGGTGTGCCCCAAATTGATATTCTCGTATTAAGTGAAAGCTTCCAAGACATATTGTGGACAAATTACATCATACAAAACCATCCTACCTAATGCTTCATAGACATTGGCCTACAAGAGAAGTGTAATATATTATTCCAAAAAGGGCTATAAATATTCATTATAATATATTTTTAATTATCAGGTTCATAAAAGAATATAGTTTTTTAAAGTAAAAATTTTAAAACAATTGTCAAAAATTTTAACTTGTTAAATAATTTATTTAAAACATATAATTTATATGCTTTTGTTTATATTTAAAAATTATTTAATATATACTAAAAATAATTATAAAATTATAGTTGTAAAAAATGTGTAAGTACATTTATGTATAAAGCCCTATAATTATTATGTTGGAATTGATAATTTTATCATGCATCCTCAACTACTTTCTTGTCCTCTTCTTTACTTATAAAAAAGAAAGGACAAAGGTACCAACTAGGGTTAAAACTAATATTACCTACTAGGGTTATAACTAATATTTTATATATATATATATATATATGTTTACTATTTTTTAATTTTTATGAAAATTAATCTAAATTATAATATATTTTATATTATTTACTAATTCAGTTAATTTTTAACAAAACTAATAAAAAGTTTATATGTTTATTGATGAAATATAATTTAAAAATGTTAAATTGTAGGTGTTTTTAGCCTAAAAAGAGGTTTTGAACCTTTTGTGAGAAAAGTTTTCAATTTCCTCACATGCTCATGTTAGATTTTTCCAAATTGAAATTAATAGTACGATTTGGGGTTATATCACTACTTGCCATGATTCCGACTTTTGCTTCTTGTTCTTGGGAGTACGTTATAGGGGTCATATGACACCTTGTGACAAAAGATTCAATCTTCTCTGTTGGGTTTCTTAATTTTGAATGCTTTTGGCGGAAAAGGCCTTTTTTTGTGTGTATGGCTGATGTAAATCACGATACAGAATGAAATTCTGCTATAAAAGACTGAACTTTGATACATTTGGCTTCTAGGGTTTTATTTGCTTTCTCATTTCTGCTTCCGTATCATGGGTTTTCCTCGGAATTTTTATGTCATGGAATTTCTTTGTTGAATTCGAAAGCAACCCACTTGGCTAATTCCACCGAAATTGTTGTCTCCCGGTGTTTTGGTCCGCTTCTTCTGGGATTTTCTGATCTGCACTCAGAAAGGTTCGGTTTTTATAGCCCTAGTTGCATGTATCAATAACATGGGTTGTGTTCATGGCAAGTGTTGCAGTCGCTATCCAACATCCTCAGATGGTGACTCAAAGGACAACGGGGAAGCTCCATACAGAAATAACAAGCGTATAATCTCACAGAGATCATTGGAAACTGTTCCCGTGCCTTCACATAACTTCATGTTGCAATACTCTGTTCTATCTCAGAGAGGTTACTACCCGGACTCGCCAGATAAGGAAAATCAAGATAGTTACTGTATTAGAACGCAACTTCAAGGTAACCCAAATGTGCATTTTTTTGGTGTGTTTGATGGGCACGGTCAATTTGGTACCCAATGCTCGAATTTTGTCAAGGATAGACTAGTTGAAATATTGGGGAATGATCCCACGCTGTTGGATGACCCTGTTAAAGCATACAATTCTGCATTTCTGATGACAAACTATGAGTTGCACAATAGTGAAATTGATGATTCAATGAGTGGTACTACGGCAATAACTGTTCTTGTTATTGGAGATGCAATTTATGTTGCTAACGTGGGAGACTCGAGAGCAGTGATTGCTGTTAAGCAAGGTAATAAAATTGTAGCTGAGGATCTGTCACAGGATCAAACCCCGTTTAGGAAAGATGAGTATGAGAGAGTGAAGCTTTGTGGGGCTAGAGTTTTGAGTGTTGATCAAGTGGAAGGACTTAAGGACCCGGATATACAGATGTGGGGAGATGAGGAGAGTCAGGGTGGGGACCCTCCGAGGTTGTGGGTGCAAAATGCAATGTATCCAGGGACTGCATTTACTAGGAGTGTCGGGGATAGTACAGCCGAAAGAATTGGAGTTGTTGCTGCTCCAGAGGTGTCCATGGTTCAACTCACGCCTAATCAGTTGTTCTTTGTTGTTGCAAGTGATGGAGTTTTTGAGTTCCTCTCAAGTCAAGTTGTTGTTGATATGGTATGCCATTGTGACCTTCACATGTTTCATATATGTTGGCATGTTGCTTTATCATCACTTGTTCATTCTAAAATATATGTTGATAGAACAATATCATCTATCCTTCCTGATATTAACATAGAGTATATATGGAAATCAGTATGTGCTTGTATATGGTTCTAAAAGTTATGAATTATTGACTTCCTTTCTGCATATTTTACTGGGCTCTTAAAATTTATGTTTTAACGGTAATTTACGAAGAGAATCTTGTAAGGATACCCTGCCTTGTCCAATAGCTTTCAGATAGATTCTCTCTTATTCTGTGATTTTCTATTTGGCAGATATGCTTTCATATTATCAAATGATCTTCGGAAGTGAAATGCTGGTGGCAATCTTGATAAGCTAACCTAATTTATCTTGTTAAATCTATCTGGTTACCAAAAGAGGGTACATCTCCTTTTTAATGCAACGATTATTTTATAACATAGGAATTCGTCACTTACAGATGTGAGAGTCATCATTGATGAGCTTCCAGAGAAACAGGTCATGCATGTTTTATTGCACTTTGTACATATTCCTTGCCACTTTCCGCCAATTACCAATGTCCTTTGAATTGAATTAAGCTTTGGAATATACTTATTTGAATTTAAAAATTATTAGGTAAAGGAGAATAATTTAAGAGTGGATGGAAATTCCATTGAGAAATGAGATTAAGAGTCAATGGATCTGTCAGATTTTGAGAATGAAATTTTTCTTGATTTTATTGAAAATCTTGCAGAGTAAGCATATCTCATCTTTTGCATCTTTGTCAACTCTGATTTTTCTTTTTCCTAGTAACAAATTTACTGAATTTTTCGCAACACAGGTGGCAAGATATAAAGATCCTCGTGATGCATGTGCTGCTATTGCTGGAGACTCGTACAAACTGTGGCTAGAACACGAAAATCGGACTGATGATATTACGATGATTATTGTCCACATTAAAGACTTATGTGATGTAAGTAGGATTTAGATCTTCCAATCGCTACTGTTGTTGTATTACTCTGGCTTTCTAATGCTTTGTTGTCTTATTCTTCATTAGCTTGTTCACTGGTAGTGTTGTTACCTGTGAGAATTTGAGTTTAGTTGAGAAGCTAGATTTCTCATAATTGCATGATTTTGATTGTGATTAATGCAGTCAGGTCCCGGTGCTGCTGACAGGGTTACTGCTGGCAATAGTAATCCAGCAACTTCCAGGACAGAAAAAGGAACTTCTGACATGTCCTTTGCATCTGGATCAGAAATGTTTAGATCAATTAGAAGTGAGTTATCAGAAACGCCAGTTTCAGTGATTCGAAGCCCGGCCATTGTGGTTCCATCTCCTCATCAGAGGCCCTTGGAATTGGTTAGCCTGCATTCACTTAATTGAGTTAGCTTTGCTTTTTCCTTTTCATTTACTCCTTTAGTCCAATCAAATGGGTTAACTGGAAGCTGCCTCAACTCTTCTGCTTCTGCTGTTTGCATTTAACCTTTTTTATTCTTTTGCAAGTCTTGATTATAATAACTCAACCATCTTCCTTGTATCAGGATGGGGGTTAATGCCCTTCTACTTTATCTGGAGGCAACAATTACAAGATTTATTGGCGCAAGGATGTCTATTCTCGATTTCTAACTTGTAAACACTAACTACACGATGGCTTCAAGAGAACAGAATACTCCTTTCTGCTGTAAACCTTGGCCCAGCTAATCTGAATGTAAAGGACTTTGAATTGAAATTAGAATGATTTCTGGATGTTGCAAAGGATGGTCCTGGTTTTTGTGAAAACATCTTCTCTTCATTTTTTATGCTATTGTGAAAGCAGAAACTTCGTGAGGTATGCAGCTTTGCTCTCGACTTTACAATCTCAAATATTAGGTCTGAGAAGATTAGACTAAGTGTTTACAGATTTAGTAATTGGTTTTCTGTGATCTACATATCTGATGAGTCTGGTAGTCTGGTTTTCTAATCCTTAATGTTTAAGCATAGGGTATGACTTTCTCATGCTCGTGTTCTTCTTTCTCAAAAAAATGAAGAATGCCCGCATTGCTAATGATCATCATGTCCTGGCCTTTTGGAGCCTGAGGAATAGATGGTATTATCTTTGTTCATTTCATTACCTCTTTGTATAATGGATATTATCTCAAGAAGGAGGTAGTTCCTGCTTGGAAGTGTTTCTGGGAAGTGTTGAACAGTGTTACTGTGTTAGTGTTTCCAAGTTAGGATTGGAGAAGCTGACAGGAATTCTGTTTGCCATTGATACATCCATTCCTGGATCTTCTTGTAGGCAACTTTATTTCGTAACTTGGCTTGATTCAGCTACATCTTATAGCTACATGGTGGAGGAGAGATAGATGTAGAGTTGACAGAAAGACAAAAAAGGATAAAATGTGATCGGAAGACCTCATATCTTAAAATTATAATTGGTCCAGCTATTAGTAAGTTTTAAAGATAAAGACTTCAACTTTTCTTAAAACATGTATAATAATGGAAATTGACACTCATTCAAAATAGTATTTACGTATATACTGGAGAACTCAAATAATACATTTTCAGTAGAATCGACTAAAAAAAACATCAGACCGAACTAAATGTTTTCTTTACTCCTTAAAAGCTTTGATCTCATCGACATGTATCAATTTTATACATGGTCTAGTGTACAAAGATTGGCAAGCAGTATCAGGACATCAGTAATTTATACATTGCTTACTAATAAAACTGGTACATAACCCTTGAACGCCTAACATAAACATAGAGGGTACAAAACTATTGCTACTTGTTAGAAATAAATAGAAAGCTTTTGCTGTATCGAGTTTTGCAATATATTACACTGCTCCAAAAGCTTGCCTAAGTTGTCAGCTTCTTTGGTTGCCTTCCCAGAAACAGTGATTTCAGTACAAGGTGTGTTCAACGCCTCAGTTAAGCAATCAAATTTACCTGCCACATCATAACAAGTTGGTGCAGAAGTCCATTTATCCTCCTCCATGCCATTTGCATTAGCATAAACCTCAACATCGCCATTTGAGACGGTGCTCAGTACAGGTTGAAAAGCTTCTAAATCAAATTGAATCTTTTCTCCTACACGAGGGATGGTAATACTTGCATTGATTACCTCATCCAAAGAAGGTTGACCTAAGTATGATGTAGATGAACATCCTTCAAGCACTGAACCGTCAAGAATTGGCGAATTTGGTTTGACATAATACGTCTTTAAAACATAGGCTGTAGAAAAGGGTCCACTGGATAGGTTTGACAAACGCCAATTGAAAATCCGCCTAAAAATCAAAACCCACTTTGGCACTATACAGTAGGTAGTGTCACGGAGCTCAAGTCGAACACTTCTTTGGAGCATTAGATGTGCCTCAGTTTTTGCAAGTGGAAGTCCCATTGTGCCGCTTGACTGAGTCAGATATGTGACCAAGCAGTCCTCTAATACTAATACTTGAGCTTCAATTTCATTGTCCAGATTGGCCCTTTTATGTAGCCATGACGTAGTATCAGCAAAAGTAGGGAGTTTACAGTTGTTTAATGCACATAAAAGTGGTTCAATGCTTGCAGATGAGCTCCATCCTACGTGTGGCAAGCACCAGTTCAACTCCATATGATCTTGGTAAAGATCATCTAACAAAGCGATCTCAGGACAAGGCCAACCAGTTAAATATGAATTGCCAGCAGCAGAGATTTCGTCCATGGACCAATTTAGGGCTTCATTGAAGGCTGTAACACAATGGTCTGGGCCAACTTCATAGACATTCGTCTTTTCAAGGACGTCCAGGGAAGAATTCAAGTGACTAAGAATCAATTCACGGATCCTTATGCACTGCAGATCAGGTTGAAGGGGTGACTCACTCGCCAACCACTGTAGCCCTTCCCTTAATTTCTTGTCACTGAAGAATCTATCAGAGGATTCGATTTGACTGTCTTCAAGAAGAAAAACAATAGAAAAGCTACTTACCCGTGATTGGTCAATGTAATGGAGGCCCAATTCTCTCACTATAATGGAGGAAGAATCAGAAATCTCCTTATAATATGAACCACTCATGACCAAAAGGGGTAAGGCAGAACCAGAAGGAATGGACATGATGAGGTTATAAAGCTGATTTCTCTGAAGATCCCATGGAGTGGTTTCAGACACCAGGAACACAATTGCACTTGCTCCAGAGGCTGATTCATTGAGATTATCATATTTGACATCCTTAACCACTGACAAGCAGCAGGTAAGGTGATCATCGGATTGGCGAAGAACCTTTTTCCTCCATATTGATAGGCCAGGAGAGGATATTAGTAGATCATTATTGTCATCACAATCATCTTCTTTGGTTGGTATCAGCTTTGAAGACAACCATGCGCCTGCAGCCCCATTCGTCTGCCCCACTTCCTCTCCTTTTAGGGAATTGATTTTAGTAAAAAGAATAAGTTTCCAGCATAGACATCTAGCATCAGGGTTTCTTCTGGCAAGTATATCCACAACCGCATCTGAGACATTTAGCCTTGACCATGACCTTTCATGCTTCTCATATCTTTCCCTCATTGCAGAATCAATATCAAACTTGTTGGTGGTCCTTAAATGCTGAAGTGAAACAGAAAAGGGATCAAAAGTTAGTCTTTTCTAGGGGCTAAAATGAATTAGTAGAAATAATTGACGGATAATCTTTACCAAGTAATGACTAAATGAAAACAGTCATACAGAAGGCGACTTGGAATGCAAACTGATTTGTTCAATTAAAAAGCTTACATCTGTGGTCTGTTGGATTGGTGGTCCTAGGGATAATGTACTCCGTGCAGCACTGGCAGCTATCTGCCTTTGCTCCTGTAATTGCCGTCTTTTTGAAGAATGCCGCCTCCATAACCTAATAGAAAAGTTGTGAGTAAAGACTAGATAACAACCTGCGGCTAAATAACCAGAAAAGTCCACAAACCTTATGATCAACTTGAGTTTTGCCCGAGCAACTTCTTCATTTTGAAGATTTTCCATCTCCTCTCTTAAATTTTCTTGACAAATATTAGAAGTACTATCATTTTTTGAGTTAATAGTAATATGTGAGTTCAAGTTCTCCATAAGGTGCCCACTAGGGATTCTCCCTAGCAAAGCTGATCTATCATCTTTCGAGTTGATAGTAATCTGAGAGTTCAAGTTCTCCATAAGGTGCCCACTTGGGATTCTCCCCAGCAAAGCTGATCTAGAAACTAGTGGCATACTTGGTTTCTCTTGCAAACTTGATGTAGACACTTGTGGCATAGTTGGTCTCTCTTGGAAACCTGGTGTATATACTCGTGTCTCACTTTCTGTAGCAGAGAGCATCTTTCTCTTGGTAGGGACTTTTGATGGAATGTCATGGGTTTGTTGATCCAAATCTCTATGTGCGACTGGCTGGGATTTGGAGGAAATGTGAACTGAAGAGAAGCGCCAAGGAGAACTATTCACATTTTGGTGTTCATCTTGTCTCTGTTGGTCATGTATGGATCTTTGAAATATTGGTTGCACGCTTACATTTGGAGTTGAAACAGCTTCAAAGTCAGACATTTCTTGATCAATTTCATGTGCAGGGCTCTTTCCATTCACGGCAGAAGAAGGGACAATTTTTCCCTCAGGCCTGCGGATTTTAGGCAGCTGAATCTCTTTGGTTGATCTGGCCGGTAAAGGTACGACCTGAGGTGTTGGGAAGACATCCTCAACTATCCTTTTAGATCTTTTCAACTGAACAAGTTTTGAACAATTTGTAGGGTAATCCTTCTCAGTGTTGACAATCTGGCCCTCCTTAACCATATATGGCTCTTCAAATTCCTTGATTAAAAAGCCATGGTAGTCTAAGAGGCTTTCTACGTCTTCTCCCTGACTTGTGTTTGCAAACAAATGTAAGAAAGTATTGGAAAATTCTTGTCCCAAGTAACTAAACATTTTCCTTAAAAACACAGACAACTATACCTCCATTGCAATCCATTCCGCAAGATGAGCAACAGGGAGACCTTGATTATTTTGCAGACCAGCGTGCAAAGAAGAAAGAGCCTGTGTGCGTAACTGACAAAAAGAACATCAAAGAATACGCAACATCACCGTTGAATCTTGTTCAAGTAGCATTATAAATCAAACCACCAACGAAAGTTGGACATACCTTTGCAAAGTGGGCATGCATTAAGCATGCTTGTAGATAACTTGCCTTCCTTGCAAGCCGGAAGAAGGCTATAAAATTACCTGTTCTGCATGCCCTGGTAGAGCCAGCCATTTCATTTGTCAGGCCAAGTTTAAAACTTCAAGTGATAATACATTACATTAAAGTGTCTACCTTGCTACGTCACGGGCAAACAGAATCTCTGGTGTTTGTCTTATCTCCGGTGTCATCTTAGCAAGATCAAGTGAGAGCTCTGCAGGTTCAACCTAGCAGAAATTGCTAATTTACATTGACGGAATGGAGTGAAAGAAATATAAAATAAGCTACATGCAGATTGCTCACTTTATATCCAGGATGCTTGTCTAGTTTGAGAAGTGCATAGTATCCTCGAAATTCTTTTTCTGTTTGCACATTAATTCCTTTCTTCCTGTGGTCATCATACATCTGAAACAGTTCAACTGAAGTTTTATTCATCTGTTCAATGTTCAGGTGAGCGTCAAATCCTTCTGAAAACCCCTCTCCTTTTGTGTATTCACAGAGCTCGTGCATGGCCATGATATGAAGCCTAATCTGGCATCCACAGGAACCAATACCACCATTTAGTCTTAAATGCAATACGCTAAATTTTAGACGACATATCAAACTAATTCATAGCATCCAACACACACGTCTAACTTAAGCGCACATAATGATGGACCTAAAAAGCCTATCAATAGTTTAAAGTAACAAGTATGAGTTCCAAGTTGTCAGGAAACTAGGTTGAGCTATTGCTGGTTGCAAAAAGCAATGCACAAGAGATCCAAATGTATACTCTCAAAAAGACAACACTCAAACAGATCTGATAAGCACTGAGGAAGGTTTACTAGACTGGACATGCTAATGTGACTGTCAAGCACAACAGAACAACAATCCTTGGGCAAGGAGTCATCACCACTGTAAAGAAGATGATATCTCACTTAGGTAAAATGTCATTAATGGGACACAACGCACATGCAAGTAGAAATATGAAGAAGCCTCCTACCGATCTCCAACCAAGCACAATACTTCAATAACTAAACGACGTTATACGACCAAAGCAACATATATGATTAGTGCTTGAAAGAAACAATGCAATAAATACAAACCATTTGCTCCAACATAGTTATTGCCTCCAGGTTGAAAATGTGCTGCATCCTCAAGTCCATTCTGATTGCTCTCATCCTATCCCATAAGAAGTTGTACAGGGAAAGAAACTTGTCATCGTAAGGTCGATCTAGCAAATTGAGCAGATAATCAATAGTCTTCTGTAGGATTGGCATCGGACGTATAAGGTTTGCTTCTCTCTCTGCTGTCCTATTATACTGAGATACATAGGAAAGAGAGAATTTTGTTATGCCTTTTACTGAATTCCAATAAAACAGACAATAATCATCTCATAAGTTGGAATGATTAGGCCACCTAAAACAGTACCTTCTTAACAGCAAGAGACTTATCAGTTTGATTTCTATCTCCATCAACACGTTCAAAATGATCAAGATCACCTTTTCTTTCTCTTTCCAGCCTCTCTGACTCTGAAAGATGAAGGAAAATTCTACGTCAAATACAGAATTCCAATCTTTTCTACATTTCTTGGCAAAGCAGTGACATCATTTCAATAGAAATTATAACAGACTGGACAAATCTGAAGGATAAGGTATGTCTCCAATTCTTTCATACTCAGGGAAATAGTCACCAAGAAATGAAGCCTAACATCTATCTACACTCATTTGAAGTCAAGTTGCAACAAAATGACTCTTATATTAAGCAGTATAGAGAAATACCAGGACACATGTCCGGACACAACCCAATGATAATATTAGGTGTTTCCTGGACATCAGCATCAGACAAATTAAAGTCACTCGTGGAAACCCCTGCTGGTTCTGCGGGGCAATACCCATTGTAATTTTGAATTTTCGCCATAGACTGCTCTAGCCTGCTTGTAGAAGCTATGGGGCCTTCTATATCTGCACCAATTTCAAAATCTTCAATAAGCTCTTTCTTGAAGCGTGCCAACCTCTTTGCCTTGGCTTCTGTATCTCTGCAATGGGTTAATCAAATTAGTGACAAATACACAATACATGTTAGTTCTAGAAATCAAAAACATGCACCAAAATGGTTTACCGATCACTGCCATCTTGAATGGAGTTAGAACCCCTCGGAAAACCTTTATCAGTGTTAGATGGTGGAGATCTTGTTCTTTTTGGAACAGTTAGGCCAGTAGTCCTGGTAGAAACAGCTTCAGAAGTATTGTCTTTTGCAGAGGTTGCACGCCTCTCATGAATTTGATAATGATAGGCACTGCTAGGAGCATTGGAGGCGATGTAAGACTTAATAGAAGATGTTAAGGGCCTGGAAAATAAAAGCAGAGGCAGTTCATTTATTCATAAAGAAGTCAAAATATAACTCATGGTAGGTTACTGCTACAGCTACTTTGTGTTTGAACATGACAAAGATAGTTAGAGTGAAGATGTGTTTTTTTATTAAAAGAATATGCTAATATGTCTTTCAATTACCTTATAGAGTTTTGGGAAGATTGAGCATCCTCCAAAAAAGTTTCATTGACAAGTGGAATAGGTGGTGACCTAGTCCACTTTTGGGCATGAGCATCTCCAAATTCATTTCTATAACCTTTTCCAGAATGAAAAGACTCTCCAGGTTCACGATCTAGCAAATTGAGGGAAGTTCCCAGCATCTTTGGTCGATTTTCCAGGGCTCTTGAAAGAGCAGGCCTGTGTGAAAACAAGAAGATTACCACAAGAAGATCATTGGAGAAGAGATTGCAGGAATGAAAATGATGATACAAAGGCAGGTTTCTCAAAATTAGATGCAAAATGAACTACAAAATATATAGCCATTTTGGTTATTGGTGATCAATTAATACACAGATCAAACAACTTAGCAGTTAATAAAGACAAAAAGTACATTTACCCTCTCACAAACCCGTATGCATTCATAAGTACGACAATAGGGACTGAATGAAAGAGTTGAACTTCAAACCCACCATTCCTCTTCATCAAGAACAGCATGCCCACGCTCAACCATATTACGGTCCTCAGAAATAAAAGAAGGTGGTTTCGATTTTGAAAAAACGGAGCCCTTTCCATATTCGACAAGAAATGATGATGGGCTGCAATATTAAGCAACAAACAGAAACCACATGTAAGAAAGATCAAATCAATAGGTACCTATTCAAACAATAAATCTTCATCTCAATCCATGACTCAGCTTTGTCTCAATCCATGACTCAGCCATCCTAAAGTGCTAACGTAACTTAGTATGAATGTGACAAATATAAAGACATGGCTCAAAGGTTTAATGACCATTTAGATACTGGATGCATAAGAAGAAAACAGTAAACTGCATCCCTTTTTACTGCACGTTAGCGCCAGAACGTATGTCTTAAAATTGGAACGTCAGGGACGTCCATACAGTTAGGAGTGATTCCTGGTATCTAAAAGGACAAATAAAAAAACAGTATTTTACCTTTGAACATAAGTTTGACCTGAATTACTTGAAGTCTGTCCATTTAAAGAAATCAAAGGAGGTGATCTCACTCTTTTCTGGTCCTGAACTCTACCAATTTTAGCTGTTACACTAGTTCCAGAATTGCGAGAAGCAACAAATGAAGCTTTGATAGAAGGTCTTGGATTTGCTTGCACATCATCTTTAAAGGGTCTCTTTGCATCATCCCAGTTTGAAGGAGATCCAACAGATCTGCACATAAGGAATAAGCTATAAAGATGGTCGACCATGATACAATAAGACAATTTTCATTCAAAACTTAAGATAGGCAGACCTACGATAGTGAAATGTGGTAAAATGTAAGGCATGCTTTTGTTGTAGGCTGAAAATAAAAAATTTAAGAATAGGAATAGCAAAGGAGATAACCTATGGGATCCAACAGATTGGTAATAACTTGTTGCAGCAGGAAAGCTTCTTTCAAAACTCAAAGGAGCTGGCTCCACTCTTTCTTGAGCTTCAAGGTTCCTTTCATCCAAAGAGGAACACTAGTTCTTTTAGAATGGGAGGGGGAAGTAACCAGCATTGCTTCGAAAACATTTTAACAGAGCTTCGAATTGCATCGTGAGTATTATACCCAAAAAAAAAAAGGACTAGAGCTTTAAAAACTTCAGGTATCTTCTTACCTTGGAGTTTGATAAGCTTGCTTGGGAACAGTAGGAAGACCAGAAGTTTGATGAGGTAAAAATGGCGACCTCACCCTCTGGGTAGCTGCAGATCCCCTAGAAGTCAAAACCAATTGCATAACTTCTACAGAATTATCATTAAATTACGTGCATACTCCAATTCATATACAGATAAGATAATACAAAGTCAAAATTTAGGAAATCAAAGATGTCATTCTTTGAGGGAAAGAAAACAAAACCAAAACCCCAACCCTAAACGCCCCCACCCCCTCCCCCACTCCCAAAAACAAATAGAGAAAAGAAAAAAAAAAGTTTAAATCGTTAGGTGAATGAATGAAGCAATTAAGCATACTCAGAAAGAAAATAAAATCACGCCAAAAAAAAAATACACAATTAGCATCACATTTACATTACATTGAAAGATTTTAAAAAAAGGGGCGGAATACCTGGGAGATTGGTGAGGGGCAGGATGGGGAAAAGGCGGAGGACCTGATGGAGTAGATGTAGACGGCGGAGGAACACTTCCGAAAGTGACGGACGTTGGAGCCGTCGGCCCAGCGGCCTTCCCAAACCCTTGCATTTACTCTTCTTCTTCTTTGCTTAACTCATACAAGTACATATATCTATAGAGAGAAGCGAATATATATACAAAGCGTGATGTATCTTAGATGCAGGCTTAGTAGTCTAACTGGCCGGAGACTGAGTGGAGCTCCGTGTGGATTTCGATTTCCGGGGAAGAACGAACGTGATATATATTTGAAAATGTTGTTTGTATTTGAATGTGTTTATTTTCGTGAACTTGAGGGATTGGGCCTACTCCCATTAAGCCCAATCCAATAAACAACTTTATAATAACACCGAATGTAGACATGATAGGTCGGTCAAACACACTCAAACCCTTTATGATAAGGTTAAAACAATTTAAAATTGATCTAATCAATAAAAAATACTAAATAGAGTTGCTACAATTAATCTTTGCTTTTTTTTTCTTCTTATGGATGATTTGTTCTATGACTCACTTGAATGCTATATAAGTTGGAATTTTGTGATACACACCTGTTGGGACTTATCGGTAAAATATTCTACAAATTTAGGAGTCACAATGAAAAGAGTCTTTCTCGACTTATTAACGTAAACAACACCACGTATCTTGATGATATTATTCTCGTGTGTTCTCTGACCAGGGGTAGCTCATGTGGTATATTCTAAGGTTGTAATTAGTTGGACATAAGGTTTTTAATAGAATGGAATGTAATAAAATGTAATGATTTATATGGAATGTAATGTAAATGAATTTAATATTAGAAAATTGTTGTTTGTGAGGGATAAAAGGGTTCATAATGTAAGACAGTAAAATGTTGTTTGCAAGAAGGGTTCATAATGTAATATAGTAAAATGTTGTTTATCATTTTACATTTCATCCAAAACTTCCAAATCAGAGGTAATTTATTTCGATTTAGTTCATGAAAATTTTAAAATTCTATAATTCTGACCAGTATTTTAGTCACTGACTAGTATCAACCGATACCAAAGTTTGATACAAAACTTTCCTTTCTGGTACTATGTTTAAACAATAACATAGACATTATAAGCTTATTGCTATTGCCAATAGAAAAAAGGTCAAATGAATTCATTTTCATTAAAAAATCTTATTTATTTTTCTAAAAAACCTTATCATTTTAGCTACAATCAATCACGAAAAGAGTTAAGTGAATTATTTTTCATTCAATAAAAAATATATTTATTTTTCTAAAAACCTTACTAATTTAGGAAAAATGTATGTTACCTTTTGTAATAAAATTATTGCTGTTATTGTTTTGATATAGTTTGTACATTATGACATTATTTTGTTCAAATTAGTTTATTCAAATCAAACTATATCGATTATTTTAAGTTTAAATTCAATTTGAAATTCCATAAACTCAATTTCACTGCATAAACTCTATATTAAGTTAGCTTAAATTTAAGATGATTAGCCTGCCAATTCCAATGGATTTATTTAAACAAAATGAAGTAACATCATTTTGACTCCAACTTGATCAAATTTAGGTTTTTTTGAATCTTATTAAGTTAGATTTAGGGGGCGGATGGTTTACATGGGAGAATGGTAATGGTACACTTATTTCTTATCATATGCAGCATGTGCTTAAAGACTCATTTAAAAGACGGCCATGTCTAGGCTGTTGCAAATCTTCTGCTGATCTTATGTTGATTTGTTATTTTCTTTAAGTTGTTTCCAGTTTAGTTGTTATTCAGTTCCTTATTTTGTGGGGATGATTAGACAATTAAGTCGTATTCAATTTTCATTCAATGTAATGCTATAAATAGCAGTTGTTATCATTAATAAAAGAGAAGAGCAAACAAATATAATCTTCTTTCATAACTTCCAACTCCTCTGTCGTTCTCATTCTTGCTTCTACTTTGTTCTCTTCTTGTTCTCAATTACTTTATTCACAAAATTTCCTTATTAGGTGGTATCAGAGCAAGTTCTTTGAATGGAGACCCGTGGCAAATCCAACGCAGAGTTTCGTAACGACGTCAACGATGCTCTAGCACGACACGAATCCAACTTCCAACAAATCCATATTACCGTGCAAACCATCCTTACTGAAATACAATCTATGAAAACCACACAAGAATCTCAACACCTCCAATTACAATCCCTCACTGTTTCCCAAGGTGAGACCAACCCTTTTGCTTCTTTTGAACCCAAAACATCAAAACGGTAGCCCCAAACACCACAAACACCTATACAAACCCCTATCATAAAACAAAATCCCTCAGTTTTCAGTAATTCCACAAACACCAACCCCAACTCGGATAACCATCACCTTAAACTTAACTTTCCAAAGTTTAATGGAAATGATCCGCAAGGTTGGATATACAAGGCGGAACAATATTTTGCATTTAAAGAAGTAGCAGAAGACCAACGTGTATAGCTTGCCTCCTTTCACTTGGAAGGAATTGCCCTGCAATGGCATGGATGGCTTAATAAATTCAAAGGTCCAATGACATGGGAGGAGTTTACGAAAGTGGTTCTTCAACGGTTCGGACCCACCAACTATGAAGACCCTTTCGAAGCCTTAACTAAACTATAGAAAACAACCACTGTAGCAGCATACCAAGAAGAATTCAAAAAATGATCTCATAAGGTTGATGACTTACTTGAGAATTTTCTTGTAGGTTGCTTTGTTGCAGGCTTAAAGGATGAAGTAAGGCTGGATCTCAAAATTAAACAACCCAGAACCTTAGCTACTGTTATTGGGGCTGCTCGATTAATTAAGGAACGAAACAACATCCAAAAGAAGACACTTCCAGCCACCAAAGGCACATACCACTGTTGGAGTACTCGAACCAATTCCTACAACCAAAAACAGCGCTATCGAAACCAACCCAATCCGCAAAATCTCCACACAAGAAGCAAAGAAGCGACAAGACAAGGGATTATGCTATTATTGTGATGAGAAATTCATTCCAGGACATCGATTTTGTCGTCCCTAATTATTCATGATAGAAGATATGGGAGAAGAAGACGTGGATTTAGATGAAGATTCACCCAATGAAAAGTCTAACAACACAGCACCTGAAATTTCTTTTCATGCAATAGCGAGAGTGGAACATCCTCAAACCTTGCAACTTCGTGGGAAAATAAGAAGACAGGAAGTAGCCATTTTAGTAGATGGCGGGAGTACCTATAACTTCATTGATGAAACCTTGGCAAAGAAACTCGGATTACAAGGATTTCATTCCTTAGTTAACTTTTATGTCTTGCCTGTAACAGCTTGTTCAGTTGTACTTATAGTCCATTGGTTATCAACATTGGGACCAATTTATGACCAATAATGCTGATGGAAAAAAGATTGTATTCCAAGCGATGAAGCAAGGAGACATTATGGCATTAAAAAAGAAGGAAAACAACATTAATGCTAGAATATTTTTGCAAATCATTCTGGCCCAAACAAAAAAGCAGCTCACACGTCCAAATCACCCACCTGAACTTACCACACTGTTAGATGAATTTCAAGATATCTTTGACACTCCCACGTCCCTGCCACCCCACCGATCACATAATCATCAAATTCCACTCTTACCACAATCCGGTCCCATCAATGTCCGCCTTTACAAGTATCCTCATTACCAAAAATCACAAATAGAAATTCTGGTACAAGTACTATTATAGTCAGGCTTAATTCGTCCCTGTAGAAGCCCATTTTTATCACCTATTTTGCTCGTCAAGAAAGCGGATGGTAGTTGGAGATTTTGTGTTGACTATCAAGCTTTAAACAACATCACCATTAAAGATAAATTCCCAATACCATCAGATAAGAGTTTCTGAAGCAAATATTGCCAAAACTACTTTTCGGACACATAAAGGACACTACGAGTTCCTAGTCATGTCCTTTGGGCTCACAAACGCCCCCGCCACATTCCAAAGTTTGACGAATGAACTTTTCCGGGCGTATTTACGTAAGTTCATATTAGTATTTTTTGATGATATCTTGATTTAAAGTAAGACATGGTAGGAACATTTGTCTCACCTTCACACTGTTCTGAAGTTACTACGAGGCAACCATTTTTATGCCAAAGCAACCAAATGTCATTTTGGGTATACTCAAGTGGAATACTTGGGACATACAAACTTTGAATTGGGTCTAGCTATTGATCCAAAGAAAATTCAAGCTATATTGGAATGGCCTACGCCAACCACTACTAAACAAGTTAAAGGCTTCTTTGGCTTAGCAGGTTATTACTGAAAATTCATCAACAAATTAGGTTAATTTGCTGCCCCACCCACCCAACTTCTCACCAAGGACGGGTTTTACTGGAATTCTGAAATCGAAGGGGCATTCACTCTCCTCAAGTAGGCCCTTTCCACACCCCCAATTCTACAGTTACCAGATTTCTCACAATCTTTTTATGTTGAGTGTGATGCTTGTGGAACAGGTATTGGAGCCATTCTCTCACAAAACGGATGACCAATTTCATTTTTTAGTGAAGCATTAAAAGGATCTTCTCTTCGTCTATCAATATATGATAAGGAAATGTTGGCAATCGTGAAGGCCATACGAAAATGGCGGCCTTATTTGCTAGGAAAATTGTTTGTAGTTAAAACCGATCAAAGAATTCTAAAGTATCTCATGGAGCAATGAGTTACCACTTACCACCCCTGCTCAAGCACGTTGGCTTCCAAAATTAATGGGACATGATTACATTATTGAATATAAGAAGGGAAAGGAAAATACTAGAGCAGATTCTTTGAGTAGGCGTGATTGTGGGGAATCGTTTTTTATGGCATTAACTCTACCTATAGTTGGTTGGTGGGAACGTTTTAAAAAAGAAGTTCATAAGGATTCTTTTTATTCCAATCTACAAAATAGGAATCAAATTCAATCTCAGCTACTTTTGAGGGATGGCGTGTGGTTCAAAAAAGGAAAGGTATTTTTAAGTTCTAATTCAACTTTAAATCCTGCCATTTTACTGGAAGCCCATTCCTCAGTTTTAGGTGGACATTTCGGTTATAACAAGAGTCTTAGCCGTGTGAAGCAATCTTTTTTATGGCCTGAGTTGAGAAAAAAGGCGCCTTTTTAATGTTGGGTCCGTGTTTTGCGTACCGGAGCGAACTGGGCCCCGCATACCTCAAGTTTGCACGCGACCACAACCTTGGTATTGTCCTCTTTGGTACTCGAACTCGA
>JAOTAY010000191.1:50148217-50200154 GCA_025629805.1 Erythroxylum baracoense
GGGTCTTGGAGTTCCAGATTTACATCCTCTAGGGTTCTTGGGGTGGGGTCTTAGAGGCTTAGGATTAGTCCGGCTAAGTTGGGATACCTAATGTAATAAAAAAAAAAAAAACTTTGTTTTTGCCTATCTTCTTTTTTTTATTTGAGTTTTTGCCTATCTTCTTGACTACTGAGAAATTAAAAAAATAAAGAGTAGCCAGATCTTTTTTTCCAATTTTACAGCGGTTTATCTTTAAAAATTTATACGATTATATATCTTATTTTCATTAATCATGATTAATAAAACCTAAACATAAAATAAAATAAAAATTCAGTTTATTATGTTTTGTTCTAATAATTTTAAAAAGAAGAAGAGAATTACCAAAATTAAAAAAAAAGAAAATGAAATTATAGATATTAATTACTCTTATATAATTTAAAGAAAATAAAAGACACGGACAAGGAATATATTATTAAAAAAGAAAACAAAAAGTCACATAAAGGAGCTATATATATTTTTTCTCTGCTGTTTGTCTGATGCTTTGAGATTGGTCATAGATACCTCCGATTTTGCTTGGACAATTAGTTCAGAAACCCGGTAGGCTCCGATCGTTCATTTCCCACAATGAATATCAGATTCTCGTGCTTGTCTTACGGATCTTTTGGGATTCCGTCGTTGCGTGTCTCTGTTGTTGAATTTGACTGTTTAAAGCTGATTTGATCCATAAATTGATTCTTGATTCTGGATTATTCGTTGAATTCATTTGGTTGGATGTGAATGAATCACGATTTTTTCAACTGGGTATGTATTGAATGGATTGCTTATTGAGTGTTTTCTATGAGGATATTGATTTGTCGTTTTTGATGCCGGAAGCTTGGTTCTTATATTTTGGTAAAGATTGATTTTTGAGGTGAAAGGTAAGTCTTTTTTCCTTTCTTCAGTTTGAAGTGGGAGTGAGTTTATACGTTCTTTGGATTGTTTTGTTTGTGTTTTTTTTCTAATAGTGGGTGATACAATACGATGGCATTGGATTATGAATTTTGGTTGATTTTGGTGTGGTATGAGTGTTTGCATTGACAACTCACTGATTGATGATTGATGAGTTTTGATGATTCTGTTCAATGATATAGACTGTTTTGCAGATTAATATGGCATCAATGGTTGCTAAAGCTAGTAGTAGCTGTTGTAGCGGTCAATTTTCTCCGTTGGTATCGGTCCAAGAAAAAGGGAGTAGGAATAAGAGAAAATTTCGTGCCGATCCACCTATGGGTGAGCTTAATAAAATTATACCTTCAATTCAGGCTGAGTGCCCAGGTTATGAGTTCACTGCTGAGAAATTTGAAGCCAACCTGAGTCACGGGTCATCAACTGCATGTGACTTGTGTGGGGTAACTGGGA
The DNA here is from genome assembly GCA_025629805.1 of Erythroxylum baracoense. Lineage (NCBI taxonomy): Eukaryota > Viridiplantae > Streptophyta > Magnoliopsida > Malpighiales > Erythroxylaceae > Erythroxylum > Erythroxylum baracoense. The sequence goes on from JAOTAY010000191.1 coordinate 50,149,595, forward strand.
TTAGTCAAGAGCATTCTGATGGATTGAAACTTGACCTAGGATTATCTACTTCAATAGCTTCATCTGAGGTTGGACCAAGCCAACCAAGTGAGGAACTAGAGTACGAGGAATCACATGATGCTGATTGGAGTGATCTTACAGAATCCCAGCTAGAAGAACTTGTTTTAAGCAATTTGGATGCAATATTCAAGACTGCAATAAAAAAGATAGTTGCCTGCGGTTACACTGAAGAAGTTGCTATGAAGGCTGTTTTGAGGTCTGGTCTTTGTTATGGTAGTAAGGATACTGTTTCAAATATTGTGGATAATACTTTAGCATTTCTTAGAAATGGTCAAGAAATCGACCCTTCTAGGGAGCACTGCTTTGAGGATTTGCAGCAACTGGAGAAGTATATACTGGCAGAGTTGGTATGTGTACTTCGAGAAGTTAGACCTTTCTTCAGCACAGGGGACGCTATGTGGTGCTTGCTGATTTGTGACATGAATGTTTCTCATGCTTGTGCAATGGATGGGGATGCATTGGCTGGTTTTCCTCCTGATGGAGCTCCGAATGGGACTTCCTCTACTTCCACTCAACCCCAGCTGAAACCAGAAACCAAATGTTTTGAGTTGAATCTTCCAGATCCTTGTAAACCAATAACTACTCAATCTTGTTCTAATAGTTCATACTCAGAAGCACTAACAATGACTGGAGTTGCCAACATAACAAAGCCAAAGAACTCTGCTGTTTTCAGTGGATTGGTCTCTGACAAGGAGGGATCAATTTCTACATCTGAACCAGTAGATAAATCCTTTAACACGGCCGGGACTTCTCACTCTCCTGTATCGGAAGAAAAGTTTATATTCAGTAAAAAGGTCCATTCTGGCAGCACCAAGAGAGAATACATACTTCGACAAAAGTCCCTTCAAAGCTATCGAACATATGGGTCTAAAGGTTCAAGAACAGGAAAGCTGAGTGGTCTGGGTGGTTTAATCTTGGATAAGAAGCTAAAGTCTGTTTCAGACTCTGCTGTTAACTTAAAGAATGCTGCTTTAAGATTGAGCAAGGCAATGGGAGTAGATGCGCCACAGGGGAATATCAATCTTTCAAGCAATCCTGGGTCCTCTTCTTCAGAAGTGGTTCATTTAGAAATGTCAAATGCAGTTTCCTCTTTGTCCGAGAGCAATGCTCCATCCACATTAGCTCTGGTTAATGGCTTACCTTCATTACCCGCAGGCAATAATGCACATGTTTTATCACCTGCTGACACAGAGCTTTCTCTTTCACTGTCTACAAAAAGCAGCTTCTCCGCATTCCCCGCGAACTGCCATACTGAAGCTCCTGATTTTGCTCATTCCGCGATATCATATGATAAATGTCTGTCGCAGTGGGTTGCACATGACAGAAAGGAGGAGATGATTATGAAGATGCTCTCAAGAGTGCGGGAACTGCAAAATCAACTGCAAGAATGGACAGAATGGGCAAATCAGAAAGTTATGCAGGCTGCTCGAAGGCTGGGTAAGGACAAGGCAGAACTTAAGTCTCTGAGACAAGAAAAGAAAGAAGTTGAACGACTGAAGAAAGAAAAACAGACATTAGAGGAGAACACAATGAAGAAACTTAGTGAGATGGAAAATGCTTTGTGCAAGGCTAGTGGACAGGTAGAGAGGGCAAATACTGCTGTCCGGAGGCTTGAGGTGGAGAATGCTGCACTGAGGCAAGAGATGGAGGCTGCTAAATTGCATGCTGCGGAGTCAGCAGCAAGCTGTCAGGAAGTGTCCAAGAGGGAGAAGAAGACACTTATGAAGTTTCAGTCTTGGGAAAAGCAGAAAACCCTGCTCCAGGAAGAGCTTGTGACTGAAAAACGCAAGGTTGCGCAGGTTCTAAAGGACTTGGAGCAAGCTAAGCAGCTGCAGGAACAGCATGAGGTATGGATTCAAACATCTTATCCATATCCATCCTTTGATCCTTATTCTGAGGTTATCTTACATATATGAAATGTTCAATATGTGCAAGTGAAATTCTAACATGGTTTGCACATAACTATGGTGGATAAAAGCAAATTACTCCATGGGTTCTGCAGTGACAAGTTTCTACGTGCTGGCACTTTACCTTGTTGAGTGAAAACTTAGATTTCTATATAGCTGAACTGTTTGGTAGAAGTTTGGGGCACTGCTTTATCTTCGAAGTCGTGAATGTAATAGCAAGTTCTATGCAGTTGCTTGATAAGTGGAGTTTTTGAGTGCCAACCACAAACTCTTTATGGAAGGTACACACTCATGTGCATGCAGTTAGTTTGCGATTAACTTGTGTAGGATGTGCAATTGGGCAACTTATGCTTGAAAACAAACTGATGCAGCAAGAATAAAGGTACCCCTGCATTGAACCCTTACTATGGTTAAAGAGAAGAGCATGGCTAGTTTGGTAGGATGTGAATACCTTTTTGGTATGGATGTAAACGCAAGACTAGGTTGCTGGATGTCCTTTATTATTCCGATATTCTGGACATATTCTTGTGCACCAAAACATCTCTTTATGTTTTGTTGCAATTATATTATCCTTATTCCTTGAAAATACGTGCAGTGACTTTTAAGCAAAATTTTTTGCCTGACCACATTAACTGTGAGTTCAAATTTGGGGCCCTGCACTTGGTAGCATTATCGTTAACATTTGGGGTGGTGTTTTCCTTGAGAACATTTTCGTGAACATTTAGGGCCGCATTTTCCTTGAGAGCATACCATGTTCATCAAGTAATCGTGCAATATGAGTTCATCAAGTGATCGTGCAATTGTTGAGTTTTTGAATCCACTCCTGTCGAATCCTTTGAGATACATAGGACAGTGGTTCGGAAACAGCATCCTAATGTTATGCTTCCTGTAATTAAGACTTTTATTACCAATTCCTTTCTCACTGGAGCTGAAAAATTTTTTCAGGCTAGGTGGAGACAGGAAGAAAAGGTAAAAGATGAACTACTTATGCAGGCTAGTTCAATAAGGAAAGAAAGAGAGCAAATTGACGCTTCAGCTAAATCCAAGGAGGATATGATCAAGTCCAAAGCAGAAACAAATTTGCAGAAGTACAAAGACGATGTCCTGAAGCTTGAAAAAGAAATATCTCAATTGAGACTAAAGACTGATTCTTCAAAAATTGCGGCACTTAAGAGGGGAATTAATGGAAGCTATGCTAGTCGAGTTGCAGACACGAAAAGCAGTCCTGTGCAGAAGGAGCTCTGCACCCCTTCTGCACCAGAGATGGTCACAGGTTTGATTGACCACTCCCAGACGGGCGGTGTCAAACGAGAAAGGGAGTGTGTGATGTGCCTTTCTGAGGAGATGTCTGTGGTTTTCCTCCCATGCGCCCATCAGGTGGTTTGCACAACATGCAATGAGCTGCATGAGAAACAAGGGATGAAGGAATGTCCTTCTTGCCGGAGTCCTATCCAGCGACGCATTCCGGTGCGCTATGTTTGCTCTTAATTCAATTCTGGAAAGGAGTTGAATGTTTGAAATAATAAGTGTGAGACTCCTATGAGTTGAATAATGCATCTCAGTTACACCTTTGAAGATTTCCTAAGGCAATCCACATTGTCTTAACAATACATGTAATGCTTCATTTGTGCGTCTCTCATCCCTTGTGGTTTCCTCACATGGTGTGAAAGCTACACATGGAAAGACAAGTCTTATACCAAAGGGAATTAGCATGGGAAGGTTCATCTAAGTTCAGGAATCCTTGATATGTTTCTCTCTCTTTTACTTTTTCTAAAGGTAAGAATGACAAATTAGTCTAAGTCAAATCCAATTTGATTAGGTTTAGGTTTAACAAATTTTTTTCGGGTTTATTAAATTAGTCGGTTTAAAATTAATAGGGTAAATTAAGTTTAACTAAATTTAATCTTGGTTATTCAAATTTAAACTTAAAAATATGTTTTGGGTTTGAATTTGGAATTAAACATTTTTAATTAAATTATTCAAAAATTTTAAAATTTAAACACTTATTTAAAAAATAAAAGGTTGAAACTTAGTAATATATTATGCCAATATAAAATAGTGATTAAGGGTTAGCTTGAATTTAATCAATATTTATTTTTAAAATAAAAAATTAATAACTAGGTAGAAAATTAAAAAAAGATATAGATTTATTGGATCTGCAAATTAGTATCAGCCAGAAATGAGAAAACAGAACATGTGAGGTGACATTCATAGAGATAAGATGAAAGAGAACGGGAATCAATTTCCTTTTTGTGTCTAATAATTATCCACGTGGCATCATATGTATGGCTTCAAGGCATGTTCATTACTCAACAATTTTTATTTTCCATAATATTAATTAATAGTTTTTATTTATCTTCAATAAATATTAAGAAAACTAATTTTCATTTATTAGGAAATCTATATAATCACAATTACGAAATAATTTCTAATAATGGTATTATTTGATTTATTAATATTATGTAAGAGACAATATTTTCTTAAAATGTAAATTAGATTTATATTATCGTACAAATTCAAAAGTTTTACTTGCCATATATATATATATAGTATGTATGTATGAATATAATAATTGGGGAAAAATTAAAAAATTAGTTGTTATATTTTTTATGAAAATATTAAATAAATAATTTTCTTCTTTTTTTAAGTAAAAGTATTTAAACATCAACCTATGTTTGATACTTTTCTTGCATTATAAAGGCATTAAAGTATTGTTATAATTAACACAAAAACTTTAAAATCAAATGCAATAATGAAAACTATTTATCTAATTTTTAAATTATATATTGACTATAGATTCTATTTAATAAACAAGGAAAGATATGTCAGTTTAAATTTAAAAAAAAACTTTGAAATTTGTCGTTCTGAACGAGAAGAAAGACCTATGTATGTCTCGACTAATATATCTAAAATTTAAGTTATAATTAATATTTGTTTATCTTTACCCTCTTATAGAAAATTATTTTATAAGCCATTAAGCTGATATATAAGTTGAAAACTTATGGTTAGGGATGTCAAAAAGGACTCGGCCCGTGGCCTGATCGTTACTTAAAAAATGACATCATTTTTTACCTAGGTCGGTCAATCTAGGGTGACCCGGAGCCTGGCCTATTGACATCTCTACTTACGATGCAATTATCTTAAGATTTATCGATGAAATATTTCACGAGCCTAAGGTTATGTTCGGTTGAAGGTTTTATAATAGAATGGAATGTAATGTAATCTTATTCTATTGTTTGATATGAATTTTATAACAGAATGAAATGAGATGAGAGGGAATAAGAGGGTTTCATCATATTACATCTCATTCCATCTTAAACAGTAAAAATGAAAAACCTCCGATTTAAGGGCTTTAGAATGGAATGCAATTTTACACTATATTACATTATAAACCCTTTATCTAAACAATATTTCACTACAATACATTATGAACCCTTCCATCCCTCCCAAACAACAATTTTCTAATATTACATCCATTTATGTTTCATTCCATTATAAACCATTACATTCTATTATATTTCATTCTATTCCATTAAAAACTATACGTCCAACCAAACATAGCCTAAGACTTGGTTGGGGTTTATTAATGAAATAGAATGGAATGTAACTATTACATCGTTTGACAGGAAGGTTTATAATGAAATGGAATAAAATGAGATGAAAGGTGATAATTTCATATTACATCTCATTCCATCATAAATAGTAAAAATAAAAAACCTTCGATTTTGGGAGTTTATGATGGAATGTAAAATGATAAACAATTTTACACTATATTACATTATAAACCCTCCATCCAAACAACATTTCACAATATTACATTATGAATCTTCTATCCTTCCCAAACAACAATTTTATAACATTACATCCGTTTACATTCCATTTCATTATAAACCATTCCATTCCATTCTATTCTATTAAAAACTTTACTTCCAACCAAACAAAGCCTAAGACTTGGCTGAGGTTTTATTAATGAAATGGAATGAAATGTAATATTATTCCATAGTTTGAGATGAAGGTTTATAATGGAATGGAATGACATGAGATGGAAGAGGAAAGTTTCATATTACATCTCATTACATCCTAAATAGTAAAAATGAAAAATCTTCAATTTTGAGAATTTAGGATGGATTATAAAATGATAAACAACTTTAGACTATATTACATTATAAACTCTTCATCTAAACAACATTTCACAATATTACATTACGAACCTTTCTATCCCTCCCAAACAACAATTTTATAATATTATATCTATTTACATTTCATTCCATTATAAACTATTATATTCCATTCTATTCTATTTCATTTTATTAAAAGCTTTACGTCCAACTAAATATAGCCTAAGAGTTATAATAAGAAGAGCTTTTTTTGATTTATACAGTGTAACAACACCAAGAAACTCTAGTTTATGTTATTCCGTGTGTACTCTAACCAAGTATTGCATATGATATAAAATGTCATATATTTATTTTATTTATTCTTCACACATAATTTCCTAAAAATATTATTGATTTGTGTGCCATGAAATAGTTTATCTCTTATCAATAGTTAACATGTTTATCCCTAAACGACATGACGTTTCGTTGCAACGACATGAAAAGTTAGTTGGTTGTCGCTAGTTCCCATAACTTAGCAGCTATAACCGTAATTTCCTGTCCACACATGTCAGTCATCAACTAAAAAAGCCTCATTTTTTTATTTTGTATAAAAAATTTTGAAGCACACAAAATATTAATAAATAACTAAATTACACCAACCGCCATTTTTCTTTTTTTCTTTTTGCTGAAGAGTCCAACGGTTCTGCTCCTTCTCCTTCCTCTGGCTCTCCTCATTTCCATTTTCTCTTCCATTTCAGGTAATTTATTAACTTCTTATTTGATGCTAATTAGTAGTAACCATGTTGATATATATCACCATTTATGATTATGAAGCTTTTTATGTGCTTGTTACTTGCCAAAGTTGCAGAAAGTTTTGATCTTTGATCAGTTTTCTCTGCCGACTACACCTTTTAGAGCGCAGTGATACTTATCCAACAAGTTTGGAAATGTCGTCGAGTGTTAAAAGTATACTTATCAGGAGTCCACCATGTCACGTGGTGAAGGAAAACTTCGTGGATCATAGTGATCTTCTTGCTAGTCTCAACCGTTCAATCCTAGGTTTGGGCAGAGGTGGTCATGTATTTCATGGAGTATTCACCAACTCCAATAGGAACAACAGGTACGAGTTGTTCAGAACCAGAGCACAAGTTCTCACCCCAGTTTCAGACCCGACATCAACCACCAAGAAGGTTTCTCCTACCTTCCGGGAATCTTTCGATCTTGGTTTAAAGGGAAATGGAGGATAATCAATTTTATCGAACTTATACGCTGTAATACTGAATGTTTTTGTTTTTGCACGCAGAGAGTCTTTACCTTTGGAAAGGGAAAGAGCGAAGGCAACAAGAGCATGAAGTCATTGGTAAGCGTTCTTCAACAAAATCTGTAAACTGCATAAACACTTTCTTTGTGGGAGGAAAACTTTTGTTGGTATGAACAACCAGAGTGACATTGATGCAAACAAGTGTTCATGGTTTTTGAAAGTGTGCATGCGGTTGTTATAGTTAGGTGGGAAGGGAGCAAATTTAGCAGAGATGGCAAGTATTGGGCTTTCAGTGCCTCCTGGACTCACCATATCAACAGAGGCATGTCAAGAATATCAGCAGATTGGGAAAAACCTGCCGGAAGGTCTCTGGGAAGAGATATTGGAAGGCTTGCACACTGTGGAGAAGGAAATGGGAGCTTTCCTTGGCAATCCTTCTAAACCTCTCCTCCTGTCTGTTCGATCTGGCGCTGCAGTAAGAATTTTGAAGAATTCGTGAATACTATTAACTCATGCAACTATTGTTGGTTTCTGGTAATTGATGGCCTATATATAAAGCTAGCAATTATAATTTTGTATGTGAAATGTGCTCTGCATGTCTAGATTTCTATGCCTGGAATGATGGATACAGTACTTAACCTTGGACTGAATGATGAAGTGGCTGCCGGATTAAGTGCGAAAAGTGGCGAGCGTTTCGCTTATGATTCCTTCAGACGATTTCTAGACATGTTTGGAGATGTTGTAAGTGTTGGCTACTAATTGAGTTCATACATGTTCCCAGATGTTTCTTTACTTGAGCTATTGAGAGTTTTATTGATTTATAAATAGCATGTGGTGCCTCTTACTGCATCACTACTTCCCTGAATTTGTTGAGTCTGTCTCGGCGAATTGAAGGTAATGGGAATCCCGCATTCGTTATTCGAGGAGAAGCTAGAAAATATGAAGCAAGAAAAAGGAAACAAACTTGATACAGATCTAACAGCCTCTGATCTCAAAGAGCTTGTGGCACAGTACAAGAATGTTTATCTGGAAGCGTCAGGGGAAGAGTTTCCTTCAGGTTTCAATCTTAATACCAGTAAATTATTGTATTGTGTAAAAGCTAAGGGCAACAAGTTTCAGTCCTATACCATTATACTTCTGACTGCAGATCCAAAAAAGCAATTGCAGTTGGCTGTTAAGGCAGTTTTTGATTCCTGGGACAGTCCAAGGGCCATTAAGTATAGAAGCATCAACCAAATCACTGGCTTAAAAGGAACTGCAGTGAACATTCAGTGCATGGTGTTCGGGAACATGGGACCTACTTCAGGAACAGGTGTTCTGTTTACTAGGAATCCAAGCACTGGTGAAAAGAAACTGTATGGAGAGTTCCTAATCAATGCGCAGGTTGAGCATAAGTTATATGGTTTCTCTAAACTCTGCTTTCAAGTTTTGCAAGTGAGCCAGTTGATAGATTGCTTTTGGTAGGGAGAAGATGTGGTTGCTGGAATTAGAACTCCTGAAGACTTGGATACAATGAAAAATTGCATGCCTGAAGCTTACAAGGAGCTTGTGGAAAACTGTGAAATCTTAGAGCGTCATTATAAGGATATGATGGTAGATTTCATCTTCTTCTTACTTTCAGTGCCCCTGTATTCTAGAAGCATATAGTCTGAAGCTGTACTGTTATGCAATTAAGAAAATGGTTTAAACTTTGAAAATAAAAAATAAGGCAGGTCTTCTCTGTTATGTGCAGGACATCGAGTTCACAGTTCAAGAAAATAGGTTGTGGATGTTACAATGCCGGTCCGGAAAACGTACTGGTAAAGGTGCGGTAAAGATCGCTGTAGACATGGTTAATGAAGAGCTTCTTGATGTTCGCTCTGCAATCAGGATGGTAGAGCCACAGCATCTAGACCAACTCCTTCACCCACAGGTATGTATGCATCTATGGAATAGAAAGTCTTTTCTTTGTCTTTCTTGTGTATCACATTACCAATAAGATAGAAACTTCACTTGAGCAGTTTCAAGCTCCATCTGCTTACAAAGAGAAAGTGGTCGCGACAGGTTTGCCTGCTTCCCCAGGTGCAGCAGTGGGACAGATTGTGTTCAGCGCAGCTGATGCTGAAGCATGGCATGCTCAAGGGAAAAGTGTCATTTTGGTATGTTAATACCAGTTATAATTGCAGAACCTCAGCTTGTTAATTGGAATGTTGGTTATACTTTCTCAAAACTTCAAACCATTGATCATATTCATGATTATAGGTAAGGACAGAGACCAGTCCTGAAGATGTTGGAGGTATGCACGCAGCTGCTGGAATCCTGACAGCTAGAGGTGGAATGACATCTCATGCTGCTGTTGTAGCTCGAGGTTGGGGAAAATGTTGTGTTTCTGGATGCTCGGATATTCGAGTTAACGATTTGGAGAAGGTGAAAGTTCTTATCTCATCTTCATCCATGTACGAGTTATTGGAAGTTAAGTCCCTTGCAATACCCAACTTTGGTTTCAGGTTGTTGCAATTGGAGACATGGTGCTTGAAGAAGGAGAATGGATCTCACTGAATGGGACTACAGGTGAAGTAATACTTGGAAAACAACCATTATCTCCCCCAGCTTTAAGTGGAGATCTGGAGACATTTATGTCTTGGGCTGATCACGTGAGGCGCATAAAGGTACTAAATTACACTCAACCATAAAAGATACTAATTGCATTGAATTGACAGTGGAAAATCTGTTCTGATTTATTAATATAATGCTATCTCAGGTTATGGCCAATGCTGATACTCCTGAAGATGCTTTTGCAGCAAGAAATAATGGCGCAGAAGGGATTGGTCTTTGTAGGACAGAGCACATGGTAACTCTTTTGGCTTATTGAACAGGAAAACTTTGAAACAACGAGATAGTGCCTTGTAATAGCAATTCTAAGTGCAATGAGATGAAGCAGGTGCTGTTCTGCCCTATTCCAGGGTTGATTGGAAGTTTCATTTAGACAAATGATTCTTTATCCAGAAACTGAATAGAATATAGAATAACGGAATTGTAAAAAGCCGGTAGTTTTACTAGAGAAGATGTAATAGGCGAGGGTGAATCAAACTACGTTGTCACTGTTCCAGAAGAGGAAGCATAGTTCGAATCGATATTCATAGCATGCCTTGATTCTGTACGCGGAATCTCTATATGATTTAAGATAGTATTGATATTTTTTGTGCAGTTTCCTGGCATTCAGGAAGCAAAGAAATTATTTGATGTTCTATGCTCTCAGGCTGCAATAACTTCTCTCTCTGACTTATTTTTGGTTTCCTTATTCATCTGCATTCTGTTTTCTTCAGTTCTTTGCTTCTGATGAAAGGATAAAAGCAGTGAGAAAGATGATAATGGCAGTCACACCAGAGCAGAGGAAGGCTGCATTGGACCTATTACTACCTTACCAAAGATCAGATTTTGAGGGAATTTTCCGCGTTATGGATGGTGAATATACTTTATTCTAGTTTTTATGTCAGCTTGTTAAGATGATTATCTGTGGCTATTGCTTGTATCATATTGAGAACTTAGCTCAGGTTGCCAATTCTTACCAGAAAAAAACTGAAAATGTCATATTCATGTCATTATAGTTTGTTCATACATAAAATTCATTTCCGCCATGTCAGGTCTTCCAGTGACAATCCGGCTGTTGGATCCTCCACTTCATGAATTTCTGCCTGAAGGTGACCTGGAAGAGATTGTCAGTGAACTAACTACTGAAACTGGAATGACAGAAGATGAAGTTTTCGCAAGAATTGAGAAGTTATCTGAAGTAAATCCTATGCTTGGGTTTCGAGGCTGCAGGTTCTATGGCTCTCTTAATCAACCTTTTTTTTCTAGTAATTTCTAGAATGTCTTCCACTAGTTAAACTGTCTGCTGGTATTGTAACAGGTTAGGAATATCATACCCAGAACTCACTGAAATGCAAGCTCGTGCGATCTTCCAGGCTGCAGTTTCAATGAACAATCAGGGTGTTAATGTTCTTCCTGAGATAATGGTTCCCCTTGTTGGAACACCTCAGGCATGATTTTGTTTCTACTCCTGCAGCCATTTTTGACTGAGTTCCTAAGTTTAATATATGTCAGAGTTGAATTTTAACATTGTTTTCCATATAGCTTAACAACTTAGGATCAAGAATGATAGCTCAGGATCCTTTTTTTTATTGGAACCCCGAGCTATTAACAGCCTTCCGGCTTATACGGCTTTGTTTCAGACCTTCACAACATGGGACTTGCTTCATTTGCAGGAACTAGGGCATCAAGTGAGCTTAATACGAAGTGTAGCTAAGAAAGTGTTCTCCGACATGGGTGTCACTCTAAGCTATAAGGTGGGGACTATGATTGAGATTCCAAGAGCTGCTTTAGTTGCGGATGAGGTATGATAATGTACTAACATAATTGTTGAAGAAAAGCATATTGATCTTTGCTTCTAGCTCATGGTCAGGAACAGAACTCTGATGTTTTAACATAAGCATCCTTATCTCTTTTATTTTATGATAACAGATTGCAAAAGAAGCAGAGTTCTTTTCCTTTGGGACTAATGATCTCACACAAATGACATTTGGGTATAGTAGGGACGATGTTGGCAAGTTTCTTCCGACATACCTGTCGAAAGGAATTGTGCAAAGCGATCCGTTCGAGGTTAGCTGCCTCATCATTACAAGTTTCTTAGTCTCTTTGAAGAAATGATTTTAGTTGCAGAAACTGCAGTACTTCATCAGATGTTCTTGCTTGTAGGTACTTGATCAGAAAGGTGTAGGCCAGCTGATCAAGATAGCAACAGAGAGTGGACGAGCAGCTAGGCCTAGCCTGAAGGTAGAACGTCTGAATTTTCTTTAGAATCCCATGGATCAGGGCTATGATGTGTTCCAGAAATTTTAACATCCCTTTCCCTTTTCCTCATTACAGGTTGGAATTTGTGGAGAGCATGGAGGGGAGCCTTCCTCTGTTGCTTTCTTTGCCGAGGCTGGACTCGATTACGTTTCGTGTTCTCCATTCAGGTTAGTGGTCTCTGCATTCCTGAAATGCCTGAAATATAATGTACATTACTCAGTATATCAGGTTCCTGATCTCAATCTCCTGACAGGGTTCCCATTGCAAGGTTAGCTGCAGCACAGGTTGCTGTCTGAAGGAAAACTCCACAGAACCAGCTCCTTCACATCACTTCCAACATTTCAGGAGAACTGTAAATAATCTGTATAAAAAAGTACATGAAATAACCACAATATTGGCTTCATAAAGAGAGCTTTATACAAAGTTGACATGAACACCTTAGACATGTAAATAATGATTGACTCCCTGGGATTGGGAACGGGAAAGTATGATCAGTACTTGTGAATTATAGAACAAAATGGTGATTCCGTGTAATGTTCTGTTCATTGTGATGCTTGAAGCTAGTAGTAGTTTGATACATATTTTTGACTCTTCTATTCAAATCACTGGTGATTGGATTCCAGAAATTATATCAGAAAATGAATTTAAGGTTAGACTCTAAGCATTCAATTTCTCTTACAAACAAACCCTCTTCTTCATTTCTATTATATTATACTATTATTCAATTTTAAGAATTTAGAGAAGCAAAAAAGTCAAGATTGGAATGAAAAGAGGCAAAAGTCAGAATTAAAAAAGGTGCTGAACTACCAAAAAAATGGATGCTTTTGACCTACTTTTGGGCAGCAAAACCTGTTTACATTGTAATAATATATTATTAAAACATTTTAAATAATGGTCGAATTTGTAATCGTTACTTTTTACCTTTTTTGGGATTAAAATTTTTCTAATTTTAATTTTGAAAACAGCGATTTCTCTTATATTTCACTTCTATTAAAAAATAATAATAAAAGATAAATAGAATAAATATTACACTCGAACTAATCAAATATTACTTATACGATAACTCAACTCAACTCAAAATAATTTAGTTCAAATTTAAGAATTGGATTCAATTTTACCTAAGCAGTATTATATTCATGCTATTTATATTTAGGACCCAAAAATTAAAAAATCTTAAGGAATTTTCCCATTACTTTTAAAAATTAAGGAGTTTTGACAATTGTTTCAGAACTGAAACTTCAACCTTTAATTGTTCCAAGTTAGTTGGCTATGGTACTTTGTTTCCCATTCCGGACAAAAGAATCTGTGGGAAGAATTTGACCTAACAGGTTTGGATGGATCTCCGTATATCATTGCATCATCATTGATCCAAGGTCAATAAAGAAAGGATTGTGTAGTTTGAAGTCTTCCATTGCCACCTACTCCGGAAAAAGATGATTGAAGCTGCAGTGAGTGATACGCAAAGCTATGAACGTCGTCATCATTTCGTCGGAGACTTCGAAAAAGTTGTTTTACTATTTTATACCATTTGGTGGGTTCTAATCTAATCGTATTGTTTATGATCAGTTTTCAGTTTCAGTTTCAGCTTCCTAGGTAGCAGTTGGATTGCTTTTGGTGTGTTGCAGGAGTTCAACCATAATTGCTGCTTTTTGTCAAACCTCGACCCCACATTTTTGGATGTAGTCGGAGGTGTCTTTGTTGTCTGTGATCTCTAAAACCCAATTTCTCGCTTCGTATTTAGTCTCGATCCCAAAGCTTGAAACTTCCTGTCAGGTCTCAGGAAAGTTTCTGAAGATCCTGACTAGGCCAAAGCTTGTCCTGAAATGCTCAGTCTAGTGAGCAAGAAGGTTCAGCAGCTTTTTTCCAGGATACGATGGCTGGTATGGAAGCGTCCGAGGCCAAAAGTTATCATCAGAAGATTCGGAGCCAAAGATCGATGCAGATGGAAACCTGGCCGCCGGAAATCTTCGTCCTCAAGTTCTGCAAAACCAATCCGGATCGCGACGTTTAACGTTGCAATGTTCTCTCTTGCTCCTGCAGTTCCACGAACTGAGGAACTACCTACACTGGTTCAAGAACACGAAACTCAACCTCGGTCTCCGAACTATTACCCCAAGAGTATACTCAAGCAATCTCCATTGCATGACAGTGTTTCGAGATCGAAACCGAAGGTTTCCATAAATCTTCCTGACAATGAGATCTCATTAACACAGGGAAAGTTTCTGCGATTTGTGGAAGATGAAAGAGAAGGGTCGTCTCATATCATCGCGAGCAGAAACTACAGGAGCAGTGTAGTGATGAGATCACCGGTTTGTTTACCTGCAAACATGATACAGTACTACGGTAGAAGTGAAGAAGAAGAAGAGAGGTTCAAGAAGAGCAGGAGCATCCTGGAAGTGCTCAGAGAAGTGGATGCTGATGTATTGGCATTGCAAGATGTGAAGGCTGAGGAAGAGAGGAGCATGAGACCTTTATCTGATTTGGCTGCTTCTTTGGGGATGAAGTATGTGTTTGCAGAGAGTTGGGCTCCAGAATATGGAAACGCCATTTTATCGAAATGGCCGATCAAGAGATGGACAGTTCTGAAGATTGCGAATGAAGATGACTTCAGGTGCATGTTCTTCAAACTTTTTTTTTTTGGTACTGTCATTTTCCTCAAACAGCTGACCTTCTTCCTTACCTTTCGGAACTTTTTAAGTATATGTCTAATAATAATTCAAGTTTAACTCAGAGCTTAAGATGATTATATGTTAAAAATTAATTAATTAAATATTTCCGGTCCTTTCTAATTCATATTATATAATACGTAATTCTTGAATGTTTGATGTTAATCTATAGTCAAAATTTGGTAGAAGTAGGGAGAATGTAAGAGTTCGGATTAAGTCAGACCTAAAATTAATAAGTCAAATTTGATTTAGTTAAATTTTGAATCAAGTTCGAGGCTGGTCAGTCTGAATGACCTATATTTTATTATAAAATAATATATTTTAAAAATTAACAATATCACAATATTATGCTACGTCTTAGAAGGTCGGGTCAGATTAGATCAGACTAATATTAAATTCGACCACATTTAGTATATTTTCATCTCTAATTAGAAGTCACTTAATACTAATAAGTTAATGAATTAAACTCTGACCAAACCCGACTCATTATCATCCCTACTTTTAAACATCTATTCTCAGTTCAAAGATGACAGAAGCTAAGTTCTTTGTGTTTGTGCAGGAACGTGCTAAAGGCAACAATTTGTATTCCATGGGCTGGAGAACTGGAATTCTACTGCACTCAACTTGATCATCTGAACGAAAACTGGAGGATGAAGCAGATCAATGCTATGATTCAATCAAACAACTCCCCTCATCTTCTTGCAGGAGGACTCAACTCTCTGGATGCATCAGATTACTCATCAGAGAGGTGGATGGACATTGTCAAGGTAAGCTCCGAAACACACACTACACAATACATAACCGTAATCTACCTCCATTGTTCTTCATACCTGACATTGATTCTGCAGTATTACGAGGATATTGGAAAACCAACACCGAGGATTGAAGTCACCAGGTTCCTGAAAGGAAAAGGCTACTCTGATGCCAAGGAGTTTTCCGGAGAATGTGAACCAGTAGTCATGATTGCCAAAGGCCAAAGTAACCAAACCATTCTTTTTCTTTTTTCCTTTCAGTTGTCTAAAAACAAGGCTTTAAATTGATGATTACTTGCAGTAAGGGCCCGGATCGCAATAGCAATTGCTAAATTTTGCTTTACAACTTTGTTTTTGTACTAGATGTGCAAGGGACTTGCAAGTATGGCACGAGGGTGGACTACCTTTTGGCATCTCCAGATTCGGTGTACAAGTTTGTTCCAGGATCATACTCTGTGATTTCATCCAAGGGAACATCAGATCATCACATTGTTAAAGTTGAAATTACAAACTCCAGTGGAAGTTGTCAGGAAAGTTCAGCCATAAGATCCAGGAAAACAAAGCAGAAAGTTATCAGATTGTCAAGTCCCTGCTCCGCTGCAGGTATATGGAAGCTGAAACACTGAAAAGTTCCTGTAGGTAGCAGATTACTTGCTCCGATTGAGTCATTTGACGAGTTAATAACTTAGAATCAAGTGACGGGTTCAATCTAACCGATATATGTAGGCGTTCAGATCAGTAAAATGACAAGCAGACTCGGATCGGGATTCAAACCTGAAACCTGTGGTCCTGGATTTACTCGCTGTTAACATCACTATTTCAAGCTTATAAATGCCTCAATATGGTTGTTGTAGTGGACTTGGAGAGTGGCAACAATGACGGAAACATGCATTTTTAAGATAAAACGTCATTTTTACTTCCTAAACGGTTCACACTTCTCACTTTACTTCTCCCATTTCCACTCAAAAATGTGAACTAATATGATTAATCCAACTTAGATATTAAGCCCGATTTGAACTAATTAAATTTAACCTAAATTAATAATTTAAGAAAATTACAATAAATTATTAGCTTGAGTCGTACATAATTAGTTCGATTCAAGTTTAAGAGTTGGGTTAAATTGTTTTGTAAATAATATTTTATTAGTAAATACTTAATGTCTATATCACATATATTTCATCTTTATTTTTAAATGAAATTTAAGGGAAAAGATATTTCTAAAAACTTAAAAACTAAACGAAATTTTTCAAAAAATTTTAAAAACCAAGATATTTTTTAAAAATTTCTTAAACTACAAAAATAATATGTGCAGGGTCATTTATATTTTCTTTTAACAAAGACATATGCGTCTAAGCCTGGCCTAGCCCGTCTCAAGTTGATCGAGCCTCAGGCCTTTTTTTCAAAACTCGACCCTCAAGTTAAACTCTACTTGAGGTTTCCCAAACTCAATTAGCCCGAGGCTAATAATAATAAAAATTAACATCATTTTGTAAATAATGGTATTGTTTTGTAAAAAAATGATATCGGTTTATCACTAAAAAAATGATATCGGTTTATCACTTTGTACACGATGATATCATTTTGTCAAAAATGATTTTTTTTTTAAAAACGATATTAATTTTTCTTTTTAATTTAAAAAATAAAAATAAGCTGAATAGAAATTGTTGGGCTAGTCTTAGGCTTAGCATAGGCCAGCCCTGTTCGACCCATTGCTATCCGCCTGGGCGATGAACTTGAGCCGCACCCATTTGTCTTAATTGGACAAGTAAGCCACCATGTCATAGATTGTTCTGTATTGACTCGTCACAAACCACACCACCCAATCAAATTTTGTATTATAGTTATTTTGTTTTAATTCTATTTTATTAAATTTTATTTATTTATTTATGTGAGATCTATATAAATATGTGGATAAAATTTAATAGAACATAATAAAAATACCGTATCGAAACAGAAGATCTGACCTTATGACACTCCGTACGAAAGGTGAGGTTGAATGTAGCAAGGTTTCAAATTGCATGTTTTCGATTCATACTATTCAAATATAGATATAGGCCGAACTCAAAGACAAACAAATTTGTACATCCATGAAACCAAATTTTCTAAAAAAACAAGGAAATAAAGAACATCCATGACTAGGTCTAACAAAGCTTTTTATGATCTACAAGAACGACAGTATCCAAAAAGAAAAACATATCAACCTTAATTTCACTTGTTTTTTATTTTTTCTGAAGAGATTCAGTTGAAGGGTATCCAATACCGTGACGGTGGTTAGGGAACAGAACGAACACACCACCTGAAATAGTACCGATGACCGGAGGCAACACTTGGAGCAAGACCTTTTCAGTGGACTCAAAAGAAGGGTAAAAGCATCGAACAGTGTTGACATCCATTAGAACCAAGATAGAGAAAATTATGATGGAGAAGATAGCGTGAACGAAGTCACCAAACCGAAGCTTATACTTGGACAGGTTCACAGATTCCGACGCCGAAGACGGCCAAAGCCCTTTGATGGTGACAATCCCATAATGAGTCTTATTATCACTACCAATATAGCTATCGGTGAAGCAGGAGAACCAGCAGGAAGAACCGCAGAGAGCGATGAGAGCACCACTCAGCCACTTGTTGACCGCGTTACACCTTCCGTTGTTGGTGACGACAGGGCTAAGGAACTGGAACAAGAACACAGTTCCTGTTGGGAGGAACTTGATGAGATTGCCAAGTCCTTTGAAGGTCTTCCCAGTTACAGATGCCATGATGGTGGAGCTAGTGGATGTTAGGAAAGTACAGCTGGTCAGAGACGTGTGAGGAAGAGGAAGAGCAAGTGGAAGAGCTAAGAAACCCTTTCAAGCTTTGCTTGCATGGAGGCGGAATCTGGCTTTCAGATTCATATATTTATAAATAGAGGTTGGTAGATAAGCACACGAGGAAATTAAAGTTTGCTTCTACGTAAAATGATAAGGTACGAAACAGAAAATAATATTGCTTTTACTCTTCTTCAAAAGAGATTGAATCTTCTTTCTCGTTTCATTTTAAATTCAAATAGTAATTTATAAAATAGTACATCTCACTCGTAAAATATTAAAAAATATACCATCTTACTTCTAACTATCAACAAGATAGTCTCTAAATCACCCACGTAATATATATATATATATATATATGATTTTTGCTAAACCCAAAAAAAAAATTCTTTTCTCTTTTTCATTTCTTATTAGTAATTATAGTACATAATTATGGCATTATATATTTTTAATTTTACGGTATCTTCACGACAGATTTTATTAGAGTCCATCAGAAAAAACCTTTCTATTAAATAACGGTAAAGTTACGTACTATCAAATCTCTCCAAATTTCGTGTCTCGGTGAGATTTCAACTAGATATTAACGATGAAGATGATTATGAATTATGGTATCAATAAGGTCAACCAAATTTGGTATCATTAGTTAAATTATTAATTGTGTGCCTAAACTAGTCAATATAAGAATTAATTTTGTTTGAATTTTCTACATATTATAATTAATTAGCTTTTTCTTTCAAAATTGGGTGAAATAAAATTTTTTAGGCTTGTGTTACGCATGTTATGACACTGACTATTATATAGAATATTATAAAACTCTAGTGATAAGGTTCAATTATTTAATTAATTTAGTCTAAATCATCAATAACTTAATTAAATCAAAAAATAAAAATGTAAAAAAAAAAGAAAGAGTTGAATTTTCATAATTAATTTTAGATATTACAACAAGCACGGCGACAACGACTCAGTAAAAAAATCCAATCAGACTTGGAGAAGTCTAGTGTATACTATCTTACCCTTAACTAATAAAGAGGCTAATTTTAGATATTATGATAAATAATTTATAAGTTTCTGTATAACAATTATATCTTTTAATTAAAATATTCTTAACGTCAACAACAACACTCAGTAGAAATCTCGCTGAAACGTAGAATTTGGAAGGGTCCAGTAATATTTTTATTTAATACTGTTTAGTTATTCATATTTTAATTTAATTAAGTTCTCTAAAATTTTATTAAATGAGTCAAATGTAATAATTTCTTTTCAACTTTTTTAAGAAAAGAAAGTCAATAGTAGTGTCTATCCAAAATCTAAATGAGATTCATTGATTCATGCAAGGTCTTGTAATAAGTACATTGAGACATAAATGAAAAAATAAATATATTAATTATTTTATAATATTTGTAGTAATAGAGAAAATTGACAATACTCTCCCTGTAGTTTTCTCTACCTTATATAACTAATTAATTAATTCCTTAAATTGGATAATATATTTTAGGGTTTGCTTGAATTTTTAAGAACCTCCTATTATTTAATATTTTTTTAAAATTATTTTATATTAATACTTTATTTTTTTTTTAAATCTCATATGATTCAATATTTTAAAAAATTATTATACCTTATGAAATCGACACATATATATATATATATATAAGTTAGTGCTGAGTTTGAGTGCAGAAGTTGGATTTTGTTACAAGTCCTAATTTGTAACTATGACTGAATGATATTAAACCAAGTGTCGTTTTACACTATCTAAACACGAAACTATCAGCAAGGGCGGCATTTGACTTAGTTGAGATTAGATGTTTAACTGCTAGTCTCTTGTAACTCTTCTGACAGAGTTTTCTTTTCCTGTTTATGTTTATGTGACAGAGCTGTTAGGTTTGAGTGATTCAAACCAGAGTTTTTGATCAATACGATTCGTGAGTGCTGGTCGATATCGGACAAAAATTGACATTGAAATTTGTTATTTCGTAACAACTTGTGCTGCAAAATTATAATTTTTATGGACCATATCACTGGTTAATACTATTAGAATTAGTACGAGTTTTAAAAAATTTTGATTAAAAATAAATTTATTTAGAGAATGAATTATAGTTGAACATTAAATAATATATAATAAAAAAGTGATCAAAAAATCATTTATTTAAAGAAAAAATGTATTGATATAAGCTAAATCAAATGAAGTTGTCTTAATAAAAGTTGTAGCTTATTCTCTTAACTCTCCAGTAGTATAAAGTTTGCAATTTTTAGATATCATAATTGAGATATATAATTTTTACAATTTTAAGTGACAGAACCCTTCACTTGGAATGCACGATCTTCTAATAGCACAATCGTGACAGAACCCTTCATTCATAGAGGTACACGATTGTGCACAATCATGATAGAACCCCTCACTCATATGAGTGCACGATCGTGCTTGTACACTTGCCAAAATCAAGATAAAAAAAAATTATGCTGAATTTAGTCAATCAAAAATTTAAGTAAATGTCCACTAAAAAATAATTATTATGATTATTTTGAAATAGAGAATTTTTAAAAAGACACCTATATATATTGAACAATAAAGATTTTATTAGTCAAATTAATAAATTATTTATGAAACTAACATTATTAAGGTTTTAAAAGGTTAATCAGTCAATTAAAAAATTTAAAAGCTTGAACACTTAATTGAAAAAAATCATAAAAGGCTAAAAAATTTATGATTGGTTATCCTTATAAGTTAAAACAAATAATTGGAATTTTGAGATTGAATTTGAAATTTAAAGATTTACATTAAAACTCATCTATAACAAACAATCAACATTTTAATTAGGGACGGTAATTGGCTCAGCCTAAAGCCAATGGGCCAAACTCGGGTTAATCGAGCCTGAGGCCTAGATTTTCTAAAAAATCAAATCTTATCCTACTTGAGACCCTACTCTTATAAGTAAAACGATGTCTTTTGTATTTTAAATTTTTTACAAGAAACTTTGGGTGGTTGACCTTGGTTGAGTCGGGCTCGGATTAGGGTTAGATTGTTTCAAGCCTGGTCGGGCCTCAGGCCAGCTTGGGTATTGTTATCCATATTTTCAATTCTTATTTAATTTGAAAAATACGTCTATATCTTTTAAAAAATTGTAAACTAAGCAATTTTTACAAATCAAGATCTTCATTTAATAGTACTCGTTATTCAATTGAAATTCAAAATTTTTTGGTAAATAAAAATAATCAAAATTTTATAATAATTTAATATTAATTGAACATTTTAAATTTAAAACTTTATCACTTATAAATTAAATTTTTATTGAATAACAGTAATGCGAGTGTTGCTTGAGTTTAGTTAAGAGGTGGCCTAAATCAGAAATTTTAAAAAATGATATTATTTTTAAAATTTTTAATTAAATTAATGTTGCTTTAAAAAATTAAATTATTCAAACTTCGAATTTGATCTAAAGTTAAATTAAATTTAATTCGATAATCTTAAATTAGAACAGACCAAATCAAGGGGAGACATATTAGAATTGCAATTCCTAATCTGCCATTCATAGATTCCTCGTGATAGGTTTGAAAAGTAAAACTGACTCAACGTACCGATCACAATCAACCCAAAAGTCAGTAACTTTAATTTTAGCTTTGGATAAAGCAATTGTCAGTTTGTTTTTTGTCAAGAAATTCAAAATCAGTAACGGGAGTTGGTGAAGAGCACGTCAAATTTCCTGATCTACTTATTCACTCTCTCTATCCTACTTTATTATGTTTCATTTATTTATTTATTTATTTAAAATTTATATAAATATAAAAATGAAATTTAATAAAATATAATAAAAATATTATAACAAAAAAAAGAATTCTGATCCCAATAATAAAGATGGAATTTGTTCGTAACTTGTATGCTGTAAATTGGAATCATTTATCGGGTGTTTTGGTTTACAGGAATGAATATTACATTTCTCATCTATTGTATTTATAAGATTTTTTTAAAAAAGAAAATTTAATAATTATAATAGATATTTTAATATTTTAATTAATTATTTTTTATCATTTTAAATTTATATTTTCATATATTATCATTAAAATTTTCAATTATTTGTTATAACTTATAAGGATAACCAATTGTAAATTTTTTAGCCTTTTATGACTTTTTTTAATTAAGTGTTCAAGTTTTTAAATTTTTTAATCGACTGATTAACTTTTTAAAACTTTAATAATGTTAGTTTTATAAATAATTTATTAATTTGACTAATAAAATCTTTGTTGTTCAATATATATAGGTGTCTTTCTAAAAAAATCTCTATTCAATATAATCATAATTATTATTTTTTAGTGGACATTCACTTAAATTCAATGCACAAGCACGATCGTGCACTCCTATGTGTGAGGAGTTCTGTCACGAAGCACGATCGTGCACCCCTGTGAACGAGGGGTTTTGTCACGATCGTGCTATTGAAATCGTGCACCCTGAGTGAAGGTTTTGTCACTCAAATTTGTAAAAATTATATATCTCAATTATGATGTCCAAAAATTAAACTTTATACTATTAAAAAACTAACAGGATAAGCTACAACTTTTATGAAGATAACTTTATCTAATTCAACCTATATCAATACAATTTTTCTTTTAAAAAATAATTTTTTGATCACTTTTATCATATATTATTTAAATGTTCAACTATAATTCATCCTCTAAATAAATTTATTTTTAATCAAAATTTTTTAAAACTCATACTAGTTTTCGTTGTGGTTGACATGAACGAATATTTCATTTCTCATATATTATATTTTAAAGATTTTTTAAAAAAGAAAAAAATATAATTAGTAATTATTATAATAGATATTTTAATATTTTTGTTAATTATTTTTTATCATTTTAAATTTACATTTCAAATCAAATATTGTCATACATTATTATTAAAAATTCTTAAAAATAAACTAAACTAAATAATACTCGTTTCATTACATTCCTCGTTTATCTTATTCTTAACCTCATTCCTCGTCAATCCTATTTTTAAGAATAATCATTTATTCCTTATCTATCCTATTAGGTGAACCGAACACCTTGTTAAGCTTATTCATCCATCTTCATTCCAATTTCAAAAGATACAATTCAGCTTGAGTCTAAATTTTGATCTTAAATTCAATCAAACTTTAAATTAAATTTATTGAAAAAAAAGGTTTCAAACTAAAAGCTTAGCCAAATCTCAATTAAGAATATAACATTTGGAGTAACTTAATCAAATGATCTTTAGTTAACTAAATTAACTTAAACCACACTTTAAAATATCATCATTTTAAATAAATTAAATCAACAATTTTAAATTGAACTTAAACCCCACAATCTTCTAAAATATCAGTTATTTTTAATAAATAAAATCAACGTCATTTTAAACAATTTTAATAAATTTTAAATTAAAATAAAGCCACGAAATAATTTTTAACAATCCCAATTTAAATTTAAGTTAAAATTCCAATTTAATCCATTGTCAAACCTAATCCCAACTTGCCCAAACCCTAAATTTGATCCAACCTGACATAATCTATTGTGGAGCTTTGCACCTGAACATCATGGAGTAGGGAATCAGAGTAGCAAAACTGACTCAAGTTTGGAACCAGACTATAAAAGTTACTAATATTTATTATTATTAGGATATTAACATTAAACGCACCTTTACAAGAAGACATCAGATCAGACGAAGAAAAGGACACAGAAGTAAATATCAAATCATCATACATAACTCATATCACACGACTTTTGATTTCCCTTCACTTACCAAACACTACTTCCCACTTATTACAAAATTACCCCTCACTTTTCACTCTTTTAACCTTTACTCCTTCCTTCTTTGTCCCCCTTTCTTTTGCTTTTTCTTTTTCTTTTTCTTAATCTTCATCAAAGACTCCTAAATTACATTCACACCCCCAGACTAACCCCGTATTAACATATTAACCAATGACAGACATACAAAGTTTTGCCTAATTTGCCCTCGTAATTTCCACCGATTCTCAGATCTACCTCCCGTTTTACCAAAAACTCACGAGATGATCGGATCTTCTAGAATCAGGTGGACGTTACAAGGACTGTTCGGGATAACAGCGTACATGGAGAAACGAAGCATTCGGATCTGGACAATACTGGTTCCGGTGTTAGAATTCTAGACGAAGCAAACGTCGGAGATCTCTGGTGGCCAAATCATCCACCGAAACCTGCTTCCTTTTCGAGAAGGACGGCAGGGGAAGCGAGCTCGGCGCCGGCGACACGGAAAAGGCCGACCCGGCGTACACGTCAGACTTCCCAGTCAAAGGAGACCTCAGATCCACCATCCGGATCTGCTTCGGCACCATCTCCGGGTCCGGACCCAACCGATCCGTACCGGCGATTACCATTTCACCGCTGCTCTTGATCTTCGAGTCAAGCGACTCTCCTCGCCGCAAAATCGTAACCTTCTCCATAACTAAACTCCGTTGATTGTTGTTGTGATGATGGTGGTTGTGGTGGTTGCCTCCGTTAGGATGCTTGTTCATCCGACCGGCCCTGACATCGTCGGCGGAGCTGGATCTCTTCGAGATCGACGGCTCTGCTTGTCGCTTCCTCGGCTCCGATCTATCGGATCGTACAGTCTGCTTGCGGTTAAATCTAGGGTTAGAATTGTAAGAAGAACAGTTAGGGTAAAAACAAGAAGTTCCATGGAAAGTCCGCCGGCGACACGGAGAATCTCTGATACGTAAACAATCCTGTGGCCTCAAAACCTCGGTCCCCATAATTACAAAAACAAAAACAGAAAAAACCCACTATCCAAAGAAATCAGGAGATTAATCCAAACAGACCCCTCTTTTTCCGAATATTTATTTAATTTCTTCCCCCCTCTAATTTTTTTTTCATTTTATGAAGGGAGAAGAAGGAGGAAGAGGACAGTGAAGGGTGGCTGTGTTTGGCTCTTGCGTGTTGTGTCGTTGCCTTCAATGAGGGAGGTAGAGTTTGTGAACCGAAGGTGTTTATATAGACTTAGGGTGGGTTCAGTGTAAGAGTCCTCACCGACCTTTCGTTACGCGTCAATAAAAAGAAGCTGTGAAGAGAGAAAGAGAGTGGAGATGAGCCACCCGATCTGACTGAGTCTTCGAGAAGTTAACGGACGTAACGGCGACAACAGGAGAGAGACGTTAGGATCGCACAAGCGAGAAGGCTTGTCCGGTGCTGACTTAACGGACGTAACGGCATAGGTAGATGGGAATTAATAATTTTATTTATTGAGGTGGGGCCGTGGGGGCCATTCAAGACTCAAGAGTTGTCCGGTCCGGTCCGGTCCGCTCTGGTAGGGTCTGGGTGAGTGAGACAGGTCGTCTGGGTTCGGTGATGTGTGTGAGCCAGATGTGAGGACTCGGGTGGTGGACAGGTGGTCAAATTTTGTGGTGCTCGATGTTAGTGATGCTCTTTTAATATTATTTCACCTCCTAAAAAACAAATTCAAGATTTTTATTTATTAAAATGATTTTCGATAATGTATTATTAACTAATAATTATATATAACCAAACATAGTTAGTGTGAGTAGTTCAACACTCTCATTCCTTAATCAGAGGTTTTAAGTTTGAGTCTTGAGGATGAAAAAATTTATTTGACCAGCATTTTATTTCTTACGGGCTGACCCAGTGTAAACGAAGATTAGTCTAGATGTAGATGGCTTAAAGACACCTTTCTATATTTGAAATCTTCTTAAAATATCTCGTTGGTTAACTAAAAAAACTAATAACTATATATTGTTATCAACTAATTCAACTGAAAATCACTCCTGTTAGTGAAAATCAGTAGTTGTTTGTTTTATGATAAAATTTAGGTAACTTGCTTGAGAGACAACTTAGTAATGTATAAATAAACGACTTATTACGTTTAAGACTAAACAACTAGTTTTTACCCACCCACTCATGTTTTACTACTTTCTTTCCTCAGTTTCTCATGATTCATGTGACTACATGGTGCACTCCTTTTTTATTTATTTTCCAATCCAATTAATTTGGGCTTGTGTTTTGAACTTATTTTTATATAAATTGGGTAATATTAAAAAGAAAAAGTAATTGCCCAACTTAACAAAAATACTATAAATACAAGTAATTGAAGATAATAAAACATCGATATTGTTTGACTTAATTAAATACCTAATTCATAATAATTATCATTAACTCAAAGAAAGCGATTAAGATTATTTCTTTATATTATTCTGTGTTTATTTTATTTTATGAGCGTAACTTTTTTAGATTTTATTTTATAAATATATGGATAATCATAAAATAGAGGCTTAGTTTGGAGGAGAAGCGACGGTTTGTTGAAATGATGAATACTTATTCTCAATAAGTATTTATGTGTTTGGGATTATTGTTTTGATAACTGCTAAAAGGTGAAAATAGATGTTTGATAAGTACAGTTGCGATTGCTAAAAAGAGATAAACTATTAATTGTTGTATAAATAATTAAAAAATATATTATTAGTTATATAAATTTAAAATTATAAATAATAAAATATAAATAATATAAATTTAGTAAATAAAATATTTCATAAAAATATATTATTAGTCATATTAATTAAAAGTATAATAGAAAATAATACTTATAGTGAAGGTTATTAATGAAAAGTAAAATTTTTACCGCAGAAGCAGTTTCTTATTGCAACTCTCTTTCTGCTTATTAATTTCTGCGGTAGCACCGTACTTTTCTCCAACCTCCGGTTGTTCACTGCAAATTTGAACATATGACTACGTTTGAAATTTGCAATGAATAAGTACTTATCTCCACCGCACCGCACTGTAGATCCAAACACAACTTACATGTAATAGTCAAAGATTATTTTATTAATAACATCGTTAAAATACTAAAAAAACTAATGTTTTAAATTAAATTGTTAGAGTTTTTAAAAAAAGTTAATCACTTAATTAAAAAAACGCAACAAAATTGACATCAATTGAAAAAAATCTCTTATCCCTTAACTTAAAAAAAAATCTACAGAACCTTGAATCGAATTTAGGCATTTGATGAGAGAACCTTTCAATGTTCTATTTCATCCTAATAACTTGAAGATGCCGTCAATTCAACGAGTAGATTAATGGGGAATACTGTCGATGCTTACTCTAAAACAGGGCGTTCCTTTTACCTCGGAGGTTTTGGCTCTCTGAGTTACTTCTTCCGTTGGAATTCTACGCTTTTACGATCCTTCTCATTCTTGGGGACAGGAGTGGAAGACAAGCCTCAAAGTTATAGAAAGTGGAGAAGTGTGACAATTGCAAATTACATGCGCACGTACTTGTAATCCAATGACATTAGGCATTTGTACTTGCACAAATCCCATTGTAGAGTCCACTTCAAAAATAAGGGATTAGATATTTTGTTCTAACTATGATATTTTTATTATGTTTGATTAAATCTCAACCATATATTTACGTAAATTTTACATAAATATATGAATGAAATTTAATAAAATTGGGTTAGAATAGAATACCTGAAATAAAAGATTTGATGTAAAAACAAGCTGCTAATGTAATACTTGGATATTCCAACGCAATGATGCTTATATTTTACCAACTTTCATCAAAGACAGCATGGTATAAATCTAAGGAGTGATATTTTACCAACCCCTGAGATATTTTACCAACTGGCGCAAAGAAAAGCAACGTGAAATGTGAAATTTAAAGAAGAGACAAAGGAAACGACGAAGACTTTAAATTTATTGGTGAAAGATGACAAAAGTAAAGAAAATATGAGAGATCTTTATAAATGCCAATAAGATCTACGCAAGACTAGTTTGTAGGCAGTTGGCAATTTGTCTTCACCACTAAACTTGTCCTTGTTTTGATTAGTTAATTTCGTCATACAGGTTATATTTTGTTAAAGGTGACTCACAACGACCGCCCTTGTTAACCATGTGCAAACTCCAGTCAGTTACTACGAGTTTAAGAGAAAAAAAAAACCGTCATTTTATAATCAAAATTTAAGGTGGCAGGTTGTAATGTAAGGTTAAGAAAAAGAGGCCCGCACAAATAACTCAACTGATCTTTAGGGAGGTTGTTGAATACAAGGTTTTAGGTTCGAGTCTCGGCAGCGACGGTGTGAGAGTTTTATCTAATATGGTGACTCTTTGTGCGCACCAAATAAGGGGCCTTATCTTTAAAGAACTGAGTGAGATTAAACTGTAATTTATCCCTCCACTATTCTGTCAGGCCGGAGTGTGGAGGCGCCTAAGGTGGATGATTCCATCTTTTTTAGGGCAAGATTAAGAAAAAGCTTAGTTTAGGAGAGAGTACGGAAGATTAGAGTTAGAGACCCGGGTCCCAGATCCGATACTTCAAAGTCACGTTTTGTGACGTGTGACATCACGGGGACCTCAGGCATCGGACTGTGCAAACGGAACAGATCTTTTGTTCCGTTTATGTTGATCCTGCGATGTTTCATTAGATCTTAGCCATTAAATGGATGAAAATTAATAAAAATGCTACAGAGGTACTGTTCCCCATGTACATGTACATTCCATGAGATCCCACCGCACTCATGCTTGACTTCAGACCAACACGCACTACCATGATACCTTTAACCATCTTTGGGAAACTCAGTTGTATAACCGTCCAACTCTCTTCCTGACCCCGTGCATGACACCCCCAATAACAACCCTGATGGGACGAGTTCTTTCAACAAATTAACTGCGAGCGTGCAATTCACGCAGCCACTAGAAATCGGCTATTAAAGGAAACGGCACGCCGTATGTACGTAATATAAATCTCCGCCGACACTCCACGTAGTTGGCCCAGAAACGTCTGCCGCTAAATCTGTCGAACGCAAAATTTTGCCTGTTGTCTCTCTGGATCCATTAAATGCTTCCGAGATTCCAGTTCATGCGAGCAAAACGATGGCGTTTAAGTTCCATCCCTCTCTCCCCGACCCACCTACTACTGCTACGAAAAAGCTGTTTCCATATTTAAAATTTGCAAGCAAACGGACAAAACAGATCTTCACAGATAAGACGGCCGTTTTGACGCCTCCTACCTCCTCTCTCTCTGTCTCTCTATATATATAAATCTGCCAGTTCATTTTCTGTTCGAAACAACCTCAGTTTCTGTGGGTCATTTTCACAGACACTCGTATCTACACGCTTCCCCTAACCTCTCCAGATCTTGCAGAAATGAGCTTCTGATTTGAGTGTTGTTGAATCGGATTAATTTCTCGATTTTGATTTCATTCTTTCGACGAAATGGACGGAGGTGATGGTACGGTGAGGCTAGGTGCTTTGAACTTGAAGCCGGATCGTAGCGGCTTGGATTCGGGCCCTGATGTGTCGGTTTCGTCGCCGGTCACCAGGCAGAAGGCCGCTGCTGCCAAGCAGTTTATAGAGAATCACTACAAGAACCACTTGCAAGGTCTTCAGGATCGGTTAGAGAGGTATAGACAACTCTGATTCATTAGTATTGGTGATTTAATCCATGTCATAGAAGGTCAACTTGAAAGGAAAGAGATCCTACCATGACCATGAGTTTTATTGTTCTCTTATTGCTGCTTCTTGTTTTAGTTGGTTATGAAAGTTATTGTTAGTTTCCGCATTTAAGCAGTTCATTGCGGTCTTTATATAATAAGCAAGATGACTCTGTTTGTTCTGTATGCTCTGTTTCAGACGTCGAACACTTCAGAGGAAAGCACAAGAGGCTCGGATATCCAATGAGGAACAAGAGGAGATGTTGAGGAATTTGGAGCGCAAAGAAACGGAGTTTATGAGGTTGCAAAGGCGTAAAGTTGGTATCGATGACTTCGAACAATTAACTGTGATTGGTAAAGGTGCATTTGGGGAGGTAAATATGGAAACATCATGATTCATGCTAATCACCTCCATTGTTGTTATAATGTTTCTTTTTTGGGGAATAGACTGTGAAAGTGGTTATTGGAAACTTGAAGCTTTATGAGCTTTATTATTAAGTTACTTGGGTCATTTATTTGATTCCTCGGGACATATAAGTTTTGCAACGTATAGTTCCATTAGCGCATCTTCAGTTCTAGATTGTGGAGATTTAATTGGTATCATTTTGTTTGTTAGGAACCACATTGTGACTGCAAATAAAGTGAACTTTATATATTGGACTCATCAAATGCAGGTAAGGCTATGCCGAGCGAAGTGCACCGGAGAAATTTTTGCCATGAAGAAACTGAAGAAGTCTGAGATGCTTAGCCGCGGACAGGTGAGGCCAGAATACTAAAGTTCGTTAATGTTCCCGATCTTGTTTTTTCCCTCTAAGTGGAGTCTTGAACCAGTCTTTTAGTTTCTTTCATTCAACTGGGACCAGGAATAGTTGTTTTCCACTCTTCTTGAAAGTCATCGAACCTTTTATCATTGTAGTATTATATACCAACCATGGGAAAACGTCAAGTTTAAAGCATTTTCATATGCTTTGTTAAAATTTTTAGATGCCCCTTGACGATGCTGCTGTAGTGGTCTTAGTACCAAGCTAATCATTATGAAACAAGAATTGGTAGTGTTGTCGTTTTGTAGTGTATTGTGTTACTCGAAATCTCCTGTGGATTCAAATAAGGCATACTTAACCTAGTTGTACAGAAATGTATTGTGTTACTCGAAATCTCCTGTGGATTCAAATAAGGCAAACTTAACCTAGTTGTACAGAAAAATCTTATACATTCTTAGCAAATCATGATGGTTATTGCGTTTAATCTTTTTCTTTTATTAACAGGTTGAGCATGTTCGATCCGAGAGGAACTTACTTGCGGAAGTTGATAGTCGGTGCATTGTAAAACTTCACTATTCTTTTCAAGATTCTGATTTCTTGTACCTTATAATGGAGTATCTGCCTGGGGGAGACATAATGACATTACTCATGAGGGAAGATATTCTGTCTGAAGATGTTGCTCGTTTTTACATAGCAGAAAGCATCCTAGCTATAGATTCAATTCACCAGCACAACTATATTCACAGGTAGGACAACCGTGTCTCATACAGTTTAGAATGCGGTTTCTGTGTTTCTCCCTTTCAGCGTGGAGGAAGTTTTGTTATTAAAGAAGTTAGGTGTTGTTGCATGTAAAAAGTGACTGCATTAATGTACGTGTTGTAGTGTAATGTTTCCTTATAAATTTAACATCTTCACCTAAAAATCCAGTGATTCTTGTTTGAAAGAAGCTGATTTTCAATTCATTTTGTTTACTTAAAAAATACAGGGACATTAAACCGGATAACCTGATACTGGACAAAAATGGCCATCTAAAGCTTTCAGATTTTGGCTTGTGCAAGCCCCTGGATGAGAAGTATTCGACAATTTTGCTGGAAAATGAAGACGTTGCAACTCAAGAAGCTTCAAATGAACCTGGGGGACATGCGGGCAGTGACAAAGCCCCATGGTCTATGCCAAAAGAACAATTGCTACAATGGAAACGGAATCGCCGTGCATTAGTAATTTCTTTTACCGCACTGAAC
This sequence comes from Erythroxylum baracoense, assembly GCA_025629805.1. Lineage (NCBI taxonomy): Eukaryota > Viridiplantae > Streptophyta > Magnoliopsida > Malpighiales > Erythroxylaceae > Erythroxylum > Erythroxylum baracoense. The sequence continues at coordinate 50,181,396 of JAOTAY010000191.1, forward strand.
GATCCTGAACATCTTATTCAGAGTCCTTAAAGTACTATTACTTTTATTGTAGACAGCAATTTAATTTTGGAATTCTCATTTGTCGTCTTCAGGCCTATTCAACTGTTGGAACTCTTGATTATATGGCGCCAGAAGTCCTGCTGAAGAAAGGATATGGAACGGAGTGCGATTGGTGGTCACTGGGCGCAATCATGTATGAGATGCTCATAGGTTATCCTCCTTTCTGTTCAGATGACCCAAGGATGACATGCCGGAAGGTGATGCCTGAATTATGTTCTCAATTCAACCTTTTGTTTGGCATTCTTAACGTTTTCTGAGGAACCGTTTCCTTTATCTATCAGATAATAAATTGGAAGACGTGCCTGAAATTCCCAGAGGAACCCAAATTATCATACGAGGCCAAAGATCTAATTTCCCGCTTGCTATGTGATGTAGAATCAAGGTTGGGGACAAGAGGTGTGCAAGAATTGAAGGTATATGTTTCTTTCAAGTATTAACGAATGCTCTGTTTACAGAAGGGTCTTCAGAATGTGAGACAAATCTTCCACTTTGATTTGGTTCATCGCTAAATGTGGATCCATTTTGCTTGATCTTTCGTTTGTGGAACCGTGAAACATCCATGTTCTTTTTTCCATTGCTCTTTATACTGCTCTGTTCCGTGTTCCGTATTAAGCAAGTAATATTGCAGGCACATCCATGGTTCAGAACCATTCAATGGGATAAGCTGTATGAAATGGAAGCTGCATACGTGCCTACAGTCAACGGAGACATGGATACTCAAAATTTTGAGAAATTTCCTGAAGTGAGTGCAATTATTATGAATGTAGTGTGTAGTCCTCAAGCTGTCGAATGTGGTGAAATTGTTAAGATATACTTTGCCGTTACAACTTATAACCTTTGAAACGGATTGCTTAGTTCCTGTAACACTTCGATTTTAAATCATTAGAGCATCATTCTTTTGTTTTTTACCCGTCCCTTTACCTGTTTCCAAGACCAAAGCATGAAGAGTACGGCATTTCTTTCCTCTGTTCGTTTAAGTAATATAATAATATTTATGTTACTCGTTGGAACAGTCAATGAACTTCTCACCTCTAAAAGAAAATGTTGAAGTCTAAAGACCTTTAATTCCTCTTAAATTAGATAGTTGCCTCCCTATATTGTGATTCAAGTTTGTAGAATTCTTATTGTTGCTTCTGATAGTGCAATAGTACATTTTCACTTTTTCGTCTTCTATTTAAAAGGTCTTGCCATATCTGATAAGCATTTCTTTTCGACAGTTGGAAGGTCAACCATCTACAATACCGTCTGTTGGACCTTGGAGGAAGGTATGAACCGTCGTGGACCTTCAAAAAGACAACTCTCGAATGTCATATGCAGACTGTTTTAACAATTTCTGCTCGTTCTGTGGCACAGATGTTGACATCAAAAGATACCAACTTCATCGGATTCACCTTTAGAAAATCCGATGTCCTTAAATCCGTGGAAAGTTCAGGTATTCTAGTTTGAATTTCTTACTCTTAATTCATTAAGCTAGCTCCTTCCCTCGCTTTCATCTTATTCTCTAATGTCTTGAACAGTCCTATATCCTGTAACTTAAGTATACCAAAAAAAAAAACGAAAGAATCCTATTATTACGTAACTATCATATAATATTTTATGGTAAATCAGAACTACAGCGATAATGTAAGTTGGTTCTACATTTCCTCTGCATTGCTATAATTTGGGCACTTGAAGAGCTTTCCTTACTTTATATTCAGGTACATATGTAAAATCAAAGGCACCTTCAAAGGCTCCGTCTTTGGTATCCTTGTTAGGTATATTCTGTTTTCCTCTTTATTTAAGCTTTATTTGGTAGTGACAATTAACTGAAATTGATGATACGGTACAACTTTTCCTCTTCCTCAGGACAAAAGAGAGACAAGATAGTCCTCTTAAGTTCTGTATATTAAATTGGCTATAATTTTGTCAACTTGTTTCATTTTAACAAAAAATTTATTAAATTACTATATTTTACTAGTTTGGTCATTGATGTACCGAACACTTTGAATTTGGAATTATTTCGTGATTGTTGAGACATTTTGTCCAATAATTCCAATGAAATTCAGATTTTAGAATCACAGAAATAGGACTTAGATCTGCATATACTTAACGACGACTTGCATGTCATAAAAGTTAACAATGTCAAGTTAGTAGTCATCAGCGTTACTCATTGGTAAACTTCTTGTAATACGCTTTATTTCTGGCAATTCAGGTCAAATTGACTTGCAAGAAACTGTAATACCAGAAGGCGAACAAAAGCCGGAAGATTGACGCTTGAGCTGTAACCAACCATTTCCACTTTGTTTGTTCACGAGTATAAAAATAGCAAGTAGATACGACATTAAACTGGTAAGAATTGATGTATGAAGATAGTATAAGGACATCATCAGCCTCAGAGTTGATGTGATTTTTGAGCACGATACGTTGTTTTTACATTGCACCAAAAAGGAAATTGAATCTCTGAAACAAGTAAATAGTTGAATACAACCTCATTTTCCTTTTCCTTTTCACCTTTCTCTAGAGGAAACTACTTTTGCTCTGCATTTCTCTTTCACCAGGCACAGAAACCATCTTCACCATAATTTTGAATTTTGCAAGTTTGAATGGTCTGCGCCAAATTAAAAGAAAAGACATATATGCGTCTTTTCTGTTTTCCTTGTAAATTAATCACTGGCATGGGGTTTTGGGTAGTTTTCTTGTCATTCAGCCCCACACGATCGAATTCTATCCAGATATTGGTGAGTGATGATACTCGTGAGACGTGTTCAGCTCATTCACCAATGAAATAGCTCCAATTGTGCCAATACAGGTTGCCATGTTCCTATATTATCCATTCTCCTACTTGGTGCACTTTACTTTTGTCCATTCCCAAGAAGAAAGACGATTAAGGTACTTGGCTGATAGTGAAAGCAAACAGTTGATTAAGCCTGTAGGGAAACGAAATCTGTTTAAAAATCTAACCTACCCCATCGCTGTGGGGTGGGCACTTTATTAATAAATCTAATTAAGTCTTTTAATTTATCACTAAATTATTTAATTGATTTGATTTAATTAACTAATTAATCGATAGATTAAAAATCTCCTAATAATTAATTGTATTTTATTGACTAAAAGTTGTTAGAGTATCCTATATTAATTAAACATAAAAATATTAAAGGGTTTATAAGTGGTAAGAGTTAACTATTCAAATGACTAGTTTTAGTTATTTTGACAATGGTTGAGCCAAGTTCAATTCTTGTTAATAAACTCTACACTCTACTCATATTAAAAATTGTAATATGGTATCAGAACAGGTTTGGTCCAGATTATTAATTTCCTGATTGTCCGTCTGAATGTGCAATCCCAGCGGCCCAGTTTGATTATCACTGCGTTTATTTCAAATGACAACTGAATGTCCAATCCCAGTTACATTTAAGGGGGAGTGTTAGAGTATCACATATTGACTAGACATGAAAATGTTAAAGGGCTTATAAATCTTAAGGGTCAACTATCTAAATAACTAGTTCTAATAATTTTAACAATGGTTAATTCAAGCCAAATTTTTATTAATGAGCTCTATACTCTACCAATATTAAAAATTATAATAAAAGTATTATTTACACCTTAATATTTTACAAAAAAATCTAAATATGTATTTACGATTATTTTTATACCACTTTACACTTTGACGTTATTAAAATAGTATTCATTGTCACGTAACGTTATAATAATAATACTTATTGCAATCTAAAAGTAATAAGAAAAATAAGGTTAAAGGTTTATTTTAATTTATTGAAACATGTTATTGAAACATGTTAAGTTAAAAATAATATTCTTAATAATTATTTAAATAATTATTTATTTTTAATTCTTAATAAATTATTTAAATAAAATTTAACAATGTGATACAACCTAAGATAAATTTATGACTCATCATTATTATCGTCATTAACATTTATCCGCAAAATTTGAAGAATTCTAATAGTATGCAACTTTATCTTTACTGGTTAAAAATAGTAAAACACTTTAATCATTTAAAATTTAAATTACTATTAATACTATTTTGAATATGTTATAAATAAAAATATAGACCAAATTAAATTTTCTTAAAAATATTAAATAACACTTCTTAGCTTTTGTCTGGTAGATAACAAATACATGGACCACACGAGATTAGGTGGGTCATTTGACGCACCAATTTCATTTTATAAGAAAAGGGCAAACAGAAGAAAATTGTACATTATTATAATCCCTTAAAAGATCGGGGAAGTTGAAAGACAAGGAAAGGAGGACTGTTGTGTTGCGTATAAACTTAACGCTCAAGCGAAGACAAGAGATATTTTGGGAGGAGGAAAATATCTGGAGCCTCTAATCATCAAGATGACGTGGCATATCAGGGTCCCACTACACTTGTAAAAGGGCTGACAACTGTAAACCCTTTGCGGCTCCCCAAATCTCCTATTACACCTCCAATTCAGACTATAAAAACCACAAACGCCTTTGTATTTAGTTATACACTTGAATTGTATGTAATAGGAATTCTACGATGGATGGTTTCAGGAGAAGTAAAACTGGGGCTATGTGTTCGCTTACGTCTGAGTTAGCGAGTCAGGACTCAGGCGAGTTAGCTAGTCCTCGGGTGAGTTTGAGTACTTCGACTCTTCGAGTTTTAAGAGTACATGTTTTGATTCTTTCTTCCTCCCTGTCGTTGTTTTACCCTTAATTTAGAATTTGTTTGGTTTAAGTTGATGTTTACTTTCCACTTTTTATTTATTTTTTAATATGTTTGTTCTCTTTTCGTTCTTTTTGGTTTGTTGAGATAGCGTGAGTTTCCAGTTTCCTGCCTTGATGTCAGCAAAGAAAATCACAGATGGAAGAAAATACAAAAAGAGAAGAAAAAGAAGAAGATCTGTGTTGTCTTCTCATTTAGTGTCAAAGAATTTGAATGTGAACATATTTATAGGGCGCTTCTCTTAGACTTCTGCATTAGGGAAAAATGAACCCAATTCATGGAATAATCTTGCTTGTTTGAGTGGTTTAACACTTTTGGCCATTTCATGATCAGGAGTTGTTAATTGTAAGGAAGAATCTGATCGTGGTATGAAATGTATCCTGCAGGATTCACGAGTTACAGAATCTATGTCCACAGAGTGGACAGACGAGAAACATAGTCTTTACATTGAATCCATGGAAACATCTTTTGTCAACCAACTTTATCATTCTGTGGATCTTGTGGGTGGGCGCTTGCAGAAGGAGGCATCGGAACCTAAATCGTCCCGGCTAGTACATTTTGGCAATTGTGATCCTTCTGGTCAGGTTGGATGCTGATTCCTTCTACTGGATGCTCCTTGTGTGCCCTTTTCTGCCAATATATGTCTTTAGTTTTGATGTGCCGTCCTCTACTTTTTCCCCTCGTTTTAAAACGTATTCCAGTTTAAGGTTCTTCGACATGGCTGCTGGCAGAAAATCTATTTTCAGAAGACCAAATCTCAACAAAATGTGGATGAGGCATCATACGGCCTTCTGGCGAGTCCGTGGATCCAACACTTTATGTCTGTCAGTAAATCCCAAGCTGCAGGGTCTCCTGTTCTCCAAGACATCTGTGCATCTAAAAGTCCAGATTTCAGTTTAAGTGGGAAGAAGGCAATGTCTTGTGGATCAGCAGAATGTTTAAGACCTTCTCATCAATCTCACTCATTTTCCTGTCAGCATGAGCTGGTTAATGGCAATACAGGTATTCTCAGCTGAAATTTTTGTGTAGATTTCGTGAAAATGCTGATATCAGACTTTCTCTCTGTTTGTGCTCCTATTCCATATCTATAATTGTTTATTGAGTTCTTTCATTTGATTCCACCATCTTTGGTTTGTTATATGTTCACGTTAATATAAACTATATTTTACTTCCCTCTTCAATGACACTACGTGTTATATTGTAACTGGAATTGTCTGAATCACATCAATACAATTCAAAACACAAATCAAGAATTTCAATCAAATACATATCTAATCGATAACCTGACATAATCAACCTTTCTCATTGCTTTAGATTTCATTTTAAATATGCTTGAAAAATTGAGTTGATGCGACTGTCTAAACATTCATAACTAATGCTTCTGTTGTTAATATTTCAAATAAGTAAAAGGTAATATATGATGCTTCAAGTTAACAGTCTGCAGCTAAGACGGATTTTAATGTTTATTGTTCTTGTAGAAATGTCCGATCAAAACTTCGAGGATGAAGATGTTAAAACTGAAACGACAAGCAATTCATCTTGCTCAAAAAGAATGAAACTCTAGAAGCATTGATGCCTCAGTTAGTGGTTCGTGTAATCAACAAATTTAGTTATGTCAACTTACTTGCGGCAGTCGATTTCTTACTATCTCTCTATCAAGTGATATTGCAGGTTGTCCCAAATGTGAAAGCTATTTGATGCTACAGAGAAGTGTTCTTCTACACCAGAGATAGATGGAGTTTCACCATTGAATGAAACTTGATAAACTTGGCTTGATCGTGTCTCCATTTCTAACCCCACGAAGCAACTGAACTAGAATATCGACTTGGTTGAGATTCGTCACTCTAAAAATTTTTCCTTTGGGTATCTATAACTATTTTCATTTGTTCTTTTGTTCATATGGTACTAGTTACTTGCAGTAATATGATAACCTTTGGTATGAGAATGACGATGTATTGAATATGAATTGAGGTAAGCTATGTGCATATATATGATATGATAAATGGGAGTTGTAGATTGAGCTGCGATAAACTTATTACACCATTCTTTTTAATATAATGAGACATCAATGGAAGTATAGCAAAAATGGAATCCGTGATCCATCCCTCAAGTAGAAGGGAGGCGGTGAGTTTAACATTTGGCAAATAAATACTCACATGAGCTAAAACCAAAAGCAGGCAACTCAGCATTTCTGATCTGCTCCTCGTAACAACCTTTTTTCTTTTGCCTCTCTTCCCTTGCTTTGTCATTTTCCTTTCCTTTCCTTCCAAATAACAAGAACAACGTTTTTGAAAATGTTCAAACAAACAAAAAATCTCGGTTCTATAAACCCTTTAACAATATACGAGGTTTGGGGAACATGAGATGCTTTGGATACTAAAAAGATTCCTACATAAGTTGTTGCTTCTCTAAGCATAGCTATTGTCTGGTTCTTACCCCAGTGACAGTAATGTGGCAGAAGCCGTAATGCTTCTCTGGATTTTGGTCACACCAAATCATCTGCACACGAAATGAAAGGTGGTACTGAGTTAGGAATGGTAGCTTGGAAACTGTGCTGATTTATACTTCAGCAATTACCCTTTTACATGCAAGTTCTATTAGGCAAAAAGCTTATTCTTCCATTCCATCAGCTTTTCGTGTCAACTGACGTTAAAACTGAACTGAACTCAACAAAGTTTTGTTAAGAAGAAGCATCGAACAACTGGGAGGCCCAAGAATTAAGGACTCATGTAGTTAGCCTGAAGGGTTCCACGAGGCCCAGGCCTCAGAATCCTGTTGAAGCAGCGCAGTTATAATTCTAGTGAGTGCAAAGGGTGACTGGTGAGTGAGGTTTCTACATGATTTATGTTTCTTTTTATGCAATTCTTTTGAGTCGAGCATTCAAAAACAAACAAAACCACAAAATCCAAAGGTGAAACTGCTTTTTGGCATTCATCGATATTCTTCCATCTTTATGTCTCTTTCGTGTGAAAAAGATTATCAGGAGGATGAGGAAGCCGGCCTAATGGATGCCAGCATATCTAGCTCATCCTTGCAATACCCTGAAAAAGACATGTATACATTCACGAACCACACTTTAATGGCGAAAAGGGGTGGTGACCAAATGTTTAATCAGGATTGCAGGAACAAACACGAGAGGACTGCAATATTGTGAGTATAATCAGAACAATTACCTCAATTTTATTATAATTATACTCGAAACTTACAATCGTAACCTACAATTTACAATTTAAACATTTCTTCAAACACTTTACAGACAGAAAAAAAAAAAAGACTGTGTGATGAGTAATTGATAATGGGAAAGTTTATATGAGTGACAGCAGTAAGAGCTGTCCTGATCATCTTGACCAGCTTGCACATATGCTTAATAATTCATTCACTACTTTCGGGGATACTCACAGCTGGATTCAAGGTCGAATGTAGGTCCTCTAAGTACTGTAGTCATTTGATAAATTCCTATGATTTGATGTTGCATATTAACTCAGATTCGATAGACTCTGCGTGTGATAAACAGCTATAGAAGAATATCTCCTCTTCGCCTGTAGTCATTATCCTTCGCGAGCAACATCTATCAACATGCTTCCTCCTACAAACTCACCGATCCTGATCATATGAGATTGCATCTTAGTGCCACAAGTTTTGTTTTTTGTTCGTCAAAAAAGTGGATTGACTTGAATGCGGGTAAAAGATAAGCATTTCGGGATAGAGACTATAACTTTAGAACAAAACCTGGAATATTAATTTGCTTCGATCTGACTTGTCTCCTTTAGCTTGCCAAATTTACTACGGAATTCAGAATTCAAAACCAAAGAGATGAAGGTGCGGTTAGGTTAATCATGGGTTGGGCCACCGGTTTCCAAGGTGGTCAAAGTGGACTACTGGCTTTTCTTGGACAACGACATAAGACATGACAATGAATTAGGTTGGGTCAGATCTCTTGTTAATCAAGGATGATATTGTTTGTTTGGGTTTAATTTCGATCGAAGTTAATCAAGTTTTAGACCGAGTTTAAGTTTTAGATTAGATTCAAACAAATAGATCAAGTAACTTAAAATGACATTATTTTCAAATTTTCAATAAACAATTAATTAGACTCCCAAGTTTGATCAAGTCGATCCTAAACTCTTATAAAAATTTTAGCTCTTGATCTTAACTTGGATCGACCCATTATTATTATTATTGGTCAGGTCTGACCTAACTTTTAGAATGTAATTTAAGTTCAGCATAAAGTTCGATTGGATTCATGTCAATCTTAAATAACGTTAATTTGAAAAAAGAAACTTTAGAATGGAGAGTTGAATTATTCATGTTGATCTCAAATTGACTTTTAAATGAATCGAATTTAAATTGAGTCAAATTGAGATTGTTATTTATACTCGGAACGAGGCTTTTTCTCTTCAGTTAAATTATTTCAACGTTTGATTTTTTATTTTTTATTTATCGCTCACAAAAACTTTTTGAATTATTAGTAGAAATAGATTTCGCTAACGAAAAAACTTTTAACGTTGCCCAATATCCTTTTCGTTTCCAAATCTTTTATCGAATACGCTTTTTTGATAGAGAAGTGTTAGTTCTTTTTCTTTTTTCTCTAATTTTGATTCTTAATCCCTAAAATTAAACTCCTATTGAATTTCATCCAAGCTCTTTAAGTTTGCATAATTATCTAAATAACCTTTTCTGCAGTTATTTCTTTTCCCCATTGGGAACTTTTAGGTTAGATTTGTTTGACTATGAAATGGGTGTGTAGCTATTTTATGGACCCCTTCTCATAGGCATCACGGATACTTAAATTTAGGGATTTGCTTCCTAAATTAAAATGCTGTTCGTAGATATGAAGTAATCTTCTTAGTTGCATCTTCATTTCCCCCTTTTGGCTTATTATATTTTGTCACTCTAGCCTGACTAACCTATACCTTACTAGATGTTGTTGCTTCTTCTTTTCACCGTTGGTTCTTCCTAATGAATAATATAATTCTGTACATTTACATATTCAAATTATAAATATTAATATAAGTAATTTATGATTTATCTAATATGCATGTAAATAATAATAATTGTATATTAATTTGCATAGGTAATAAAAGATACAGAGTTCTTAATTAAAAAAATTTAGAAAAATTCTTTAATATTTAAAAATTTTGAATTTTTTTTTTCTAATTTTCAGCTTTTCAGAAAAAACCCTTGATCTTAGACTTTAGTGAGAAAATAACAACAAAACACATGCAATATGAATATCGAACGTGAACTAATCAAATGTCATTAATATAGTAACTCAATTTAGCTTTTAAATCTAACATGAATCAATTAAACTCTACTTAAATTAATAATTTAAGATAATTATAATAAATTATTAGTTTGAATTAAATTGAATTAGTTCGGTTCGAATGTAAGAGTTATGTTGAATTATTAAGTAAATAGCATTTGATTGATACAAGTGTAATATTTATATTACATGTATTTCGTTAGCTTTTTAAATTCGAAGGAGTTTTTTCAAAAAAATAATTATTTTGAAAATTTTTTAAAATTAAAAGAATTTTAAAAAATTTTAATTACATGAAAAATATAATTCATTTATCCTAATTTTTGCATATAAAACTAACCTTCTACTCGGTGATCTCGCAACAACACAACATTTGGAGCAAAATAAAGCGTTTTGTTAGCCCTTCACTCTTCATTTTTCACTCAATGGCGTGAGAGAAAAAAAGAACATGAGACTGATGTTTGAAGATCTCCTTCTCTCTCGAGAAAAAGCAAATCCCTGAAGTTATAAGCTTTTACAGATTTATATGTAGATTCCTGGAATCAATTTAATGGGTTGCGACGAAACCTGGATTTCATAGTATATTTTGCATTGTACTCTCATGCAGTCATGCTGGTCATATGTTGTAATCTCTCCTACTCTTACACACTATTGTATTTGAAGACCTACGGTATTCTTTAGTTTTCTCTATAAATATATATCTTACGTACTCCTACAAATCAGTATCTTATATATGTTTCTGAAGTTTTTTTTTTATAATTTATTTATATCAAATATATACCATGAATGTGTTCAATGGTGATGTACATTCTCTCACATCACAATGCTTGAAATGAAGAATCCATGACTGAAGTTTATCTTTTTCTTGCTATGAATTAGAAAATTTGCGACCGATGTGATACACTTGTCCCCTCTTATTCTTTTCTCTTTCTTTAGTTGGTTGTTCATAGTTTCAATCCTTATGATCCTATTGTGACAAGTGATATGCCTCCATTGACAATGCTCAATCTTATTGGTTGCAACTCCAGATTTATGCTTGAATACATAGAAAAAGAAAAAACAGTCACATCACATCAACGGTTGTGGAAAACACATCAAAGAAGATTTGTTCTCACTGAATAAGAGCTGTGGCTTGTAATTCCCATAAACATCATAAGATTGAAGACCCCCTTTCAAGTAGTCTAGAGAAAGAGATACAATACGAACTCAAAAGCATTGGTTTTTGATATGGTGGATTATTCTTACAGGGGCCATCGGAGAATATGACACCTGCCTTCTGACTGATGACCCAAGTATCCCCCAGAGATTTCCTTGTCAGGGCAAAGAAGGCAGGAGTCTAATAGATTGCAAAGCACCTGTTCCTGATTCAGCAAAAATATGGGAACAAAAGGTGACACGCGTATGGAGTAGCTTCTCTTTTTGTACTCTGAAGGTACGTTCTACAATCCTCCCATGCATGATTGTTCACGTTGAAGGCAATTAGGTATATATCCTGAACGGAGCAACCAAATCGTAGCGAGGATTTTGCAATAGATGAACGCGAACATGGAATTCTAGGCTCTCCCACTGAGTTTCTGAGTGTGAGATGACTCGTCTCATTTATGATTTCTCCCACTAATTTGATGAGCGAGGCAACTAACGTCGACAATGAGTCATTCCTTGTACTTTGTCAGAAGACATCCTACAATGATTTTATTTAAGACCAAAATGGCTTATCTTTATTAAGACATTGTAGGCTTAGGTGGGATCAAAGCATCAAGTACCACTAAATATAATGGACTGTTCGCCGTTGTTTTGAGGTGATTCATGTCGCAAGTGTTAAAATATAGGTTACGATATCATAATATTTAATTTTAAATATTATTTTCATAATTGAATTTAATTGAGTTTATGTCGGAATCTTTCCAGATAAATTTGATAAGGTTAAAATCCTAATCAAGATGAGATTTAATAGATATCTTATTTTCAGATAGTGGTTATCTAAGGAAGTAAATTTTCTAAAATTCGAATTGATTATAACAGTTGTAACGTAGTTGGGTTTTCAAATATTGTTGTTTTTGGAAAGGAGTTCTGTGTGACATGGCAGCTGGAATTTTCAAGATAAATGGGGATATATGTTATGAACTGATTATGTAAAGATAGACATCTATCTGTAGCAAACTTTTTTTAGAATCACATTACTTGGGTTGAACCGTTTTGGTGCTGCGTTTTCTTTGGATGGTCATGGTACAAGTTGTCTTGGAGTGGACATTTTGAATTATGAAACACAAGAGGCCGCTAGATTCATAACCAAGGTAACATTACTTGCATCAAGTGAGGCTGGCCATATCTACTCATCTATACCGAATCCTCCGCCAATGGAGTCTTTATCTGAATGAATAAGTGTTAAGAAAAGACCTTCACCTAATTAGTTTTGTGTGGATGGGTGATCTAAATAGTGGCTACAGTAGATGGAATAGCAATGGTACATAGAGCTCAAGCTGTGATATCCAATATGAATGGTGGTCTTGTGTGTAAAATTATAGCAGGCGTCGTTGATTTTGTAACTCTATTGTTTGAAACGTTTGGTGAAGAAGCGTTTATTTTGTTGGTAATTTTTCAGATTGAGTAGCTACATTTTATGTCCATTGTGAGAGATTTTTTGGGTTGTCGATGATAGTGTTTTTCATGCAAAAAACTTCTAACAACCTTGATGTTTTTGCAATTCTTTGTGTATGACGTTTTGGTGATGAAACGTTTGTTGATTTGAGGCATTTTGCGGCTATTGTGCGTGGGATATTCCAGTAACGATATTGAAACTTCACAGCAGATCTTTCGATTAACAACTTCTCATTCTTTTGTTGAAGAAGACACATTATTAGGAAAGTTGTTTTCTTTCTCAAATGCCTTTGTTTGTGTTCTTTATTATTTCAATCACATGAGTTGTTTTACTATCATCTTTATTATGAAACATTCTTGAGAAAATCTTCTGTTGAGGTTAGCACGAATTGATCGTATTATTGGGTGTGAAATACTTTCACGAGTTATGAAGACGGGAGATAGTGTCGAGGTTGAATAAGTCGACTCAATAAGGCCTTATATAAAATTATTGTCGTTAGTGAAAGTATTAAATTGAGTGACGACTTCATAAACGTAAACAAGGTGTATCGAGCTGTGTTACTAAATCTTAGGTATTGATTTATTATTACGTTTTTATTATTTTTTGTTTTCGTATTTGTCAGAACATTTATAACGACTATGACAATTCATAATTGGTGTGAAACTACATAATTTTAGTAAGTGATACATTCTCAAAGTTGACAATAAGTCAATAACCTAAGTAACAGTATCAGGAATCAAGCTTGTTTTGGCAAAGGCAAATTTAGGTCATTATGTCCTTTGTTCGTTGCAAATGGCCCTCCAGAAGTATTGGAATGTCTCCAAAAAGACCGGAGATGTCACCTACACCATTATCATTATATTATTTGACAATAAATTAACTACATTCTTATTATTTCGATAGTTTTTTTTGGTTATTATGATTAATATTATTTAAATTAAAGTTGACTATAACAATTATGAAACTCCTTAACTTTTTCCTTTGATAATTTAGCATATTACAATTGATCTTTTTACATACAATTTTTGTCTTTCTATGTCTGTGCTTCAATAAAGCAAGGATAACTTTTAAGATATTTTGCTTTCCCCTTTTACGTTATATTAGGTTAGGTCAAAACCACGATTTAAATATTAAATTAAGACGTAACGCTTCAAAACATTTAGTGTTAAACTTAATATTTTTAAAACATATAAAGCATATATTTTAATGAATGAAAATTTTAATATAATAGTCCCAATAAACTAAAAAATAAATTAATAATTTATTTTTTAAAATTTATCGATATAGGTACATAATTTGTGAGTAAAATTTACTAATTTATTTTTAAACAATATAAAAAATATCACATTAAAGATAACGAAGGATTTAATCGGTAAAAGTTTAATTCCGTTAAAATGTTTATATGTTGAGAGTTCTATTTTAAGTATTTTAAAATATTAAAATTGAATTTAAATACTAAAAATCTTAACTTTAAATTATAATTAACGTTCATGGCATGAGCTCTCTCGCACGTGTAACCAATTAACTAACCAGAAAAAGCATGGTAATAGCAGTGTGGGCAGAGCGTAACCGAATGTTCTCGATATAAATCATTAAGATTGTGGCAAGTATCTCACAAGTATGTGGGTCCACTGAAAACAGCCTCTCTATTATGTAAGAGTAAGGCTGCGTACTACTGAACTTTTCCATACTCTGCTTCATTGCGAGATTCCGGATTGGGTGCGGTTGATGATTGCAACAAGTGTCACATCCAGCTGCCGTGATGGTGACGACAACGGTGGTAAGGACTCTCTGTGGGAACGGGTACACATAAGAGGATTAGGGTCCCATGCTCCAGAGACTACCACGTCGGTAAAAGGCATCTGCACAAGAGTGGGACCCACATTTTAAATTTAAAAAAGAAAGTAAAAAAGAAAATATGAGGTGGAAGGTCGGAGATCTTAAGAATGTACTGAGAATGAGCTGGACGCCATTCCCCAGATATTTCCTTCTTTTTTTTTAGGATTCTCCCTTGCTAATAGTGTAAACGTAAAGTGTTAAGAATGTCAGATTTTATAGTACTTTTTGTTTTGAATAATATTTTTATATTTTTTTTTAAAATTTCTTTTCAATCCGATTATTTTCATTATTATTAGTAGGTTTTGAAAATTTCATGTTTTTAGTGATTTTTACTTTAGACTTTGGTAATAATTATTTAAATTAATTACAAAAAATCTCAAATTTTTAGCAATTTTATAATTATGGATTGAAAATTAAAAAGTGACAATTAAATATTTAAATATCTAATTTTTTAATTCTAACCCCGACATTAGTATCTTCATTATTTTTACTAATGTAATTTGCCACATATTCTTAAAACCTTAATTAATAAAACACGTCAATCTTAATTAAAACAAATGATAAAAATTAATAAAATAACGTCGTTTTATAATATAACTAGAACGAAGTTGTTTTAACAAAATTAAATCTCTAAATCTGTCAATTCCTTCTTCTCAAGCCCACGCATCGTTATAATTTTGGGCACTTTTAGTTTTGCTCAAGAGAAAAATAAAGATTGGTAGGTTTTTGGGATGGCACCAAATCTACTGTTCTCAAATAATCCTATTTCTGTGTTCCTAAAGAATCCCATCCATCTAATAAATGAGATCCATATTTATTATGAGATCCTTTAGAAACAGGAGAAATGGATTATTTGGGAACAAAATATCTTTTCCCTTTTGGGGCACGCCTTTTGGCTCCAAGGCTGATTCGAAGCACGGGATCTAATTCGTGACGCAATGATTTACTGCGTGACTCCTGTACAGTAGCTAAGCGCTAGTAGTTCCAATGCTTTGTTTCAGTTCAATATGTATAGAACTGTAGATTCATTACATGGTGGGAATAATGAAATTGATTTATCTTGTTCCATTATCGCACAAGGTTGAAAGGTAGGAAAATTGTGTCGTACCATTATCGTAAAGGTGAAAAGAGCTTGTGCTTCAGTCTTCAGAATGGAGAGAAAAAGAAAAGAAATGACATCTGATTGATCGGCCATTTCTGCGGCTTCCTTTTTCTTCTTGAGCTTTTGTTTGATTAATAAGGCTTGATTTGGGGGAGCATTAACGGATAACAACCTACTTAAATTAACTTGCTAAAATGATAAGTATTTATTTTAAATAAATATTTATGTATTTAGGATTATTATTTTAGTAATTGCTGAAACGTGAAAATAGATGTTTGGTAAGTGCGATTGCACTTATTGGAAAGAAATAAAATGACTAAAAAATTAATTAATTTAATAAACTATTAATTGTTGTATAAATAATTAAAAAATATATTATTAGTCATATCAATTTAAAATTATAAATAATAAGATATTAAATTAAAATAAGAAAATATAAATAAAATAAATTTAGTAAATAAAATATTTCATAAAAATATTATTAGCCATATAAATTTAAAATTATAAATAATACAATATTAAATTAAAATAAGAAAAATATAAATAGAATAAATTTAGTAAATAAAATATTTCATAAAAATATATTATTAGTCACATAAATTTAAATTATAAATAAGAAAATATTAAATTAAAACAAGAAAATATAAATAAAATAAATTTAGTAAATTAAATATTTCATTAAAAATATATTATTAGTCATATAAATTCAAATTATAAGTAAGAAAATATAAATAAGATAAATTTAGTAAATTAAGTATTTCATAAAAATATATTATTAGTTGAGAGTATAATGGAAAATAATAATTATCAAAAGGTTATTAATGGAAAGTAGAATTTTTAACGCAGAAGCACTTTCCTACCGCAACCCTCTTTCTATTTATCGATTTCTACGATGTCACTGCACTTTCCTCCAATCAACGGTTATTCACCTACAGATCTAAATATATGACTGCGTTTGGAAACTGCGGTAGATAACTACTTCATCCCACCACACCGTAGATCTAAATGTAACCAAAGTAGAATTGAAACATGAAACAAAAATATATATTATTTAATTTACTATCAATTAAATATATTATATATTTAATCAGTTAAAATTAATTATTATTAAAATTATTAATATATTAATTTAATTTATAAAATAATTAATTTAATAAATATAATTAAATTTAAAATTATTTTTAAAATAAATAAATTTCAAATAAATTTTAATTTAATAATTAAAAATATATTAAATAGATATTAGTTTATAAATAAATATTTTTAAATTATTATTTTAAAAATAAAATATTGTTATTAATACTTTATTAATAAATATTATATAAAAGATTAAAATGAATTTAAATAAAATAATTTATTTTTAAGTTTTATTTAATGTATAATTATTATTAGTAATAAAAATATTTATTGTATTTTAAAAATTAAAATTAAAAATCACAGTAAAAGTTGAACTAAATAACTAATTAGCAAGACTATGAAAAAAGAAAAGGGGGGAGGTGGAAAATTTTTTTTAAAATTTTTGTAAATTTTACTAATAAGTCCGTATATCTTTCAAAATTTTCAGTACTGGCTGGGATGACCGGTATTATAAATACCACAGGTATCGTATCAACCAAAGAACGATATGAAGTGGAGGTGCTTATGTACTGGGTGTAAATATTGGTTGGTACCGACTTGTTTTGTCTAGTATCGACTGATACCTATGGTATTTATACCGCCCGTTATCTATCAATGTATGGAATGAAATTCAAAACCATGCTAGCCTTTTCATACATGAATTTCTGTATAATTCAATCATTTCATTATACAATTTTTTGATTAGACATAGAACATGAAATTAATGTCTACTATATTTTTAGTCCAATTGAATTAGTTCCCCACCATTAGCTATTAATTTAATTAATGACATTTATAAACTATTTACTAAATGACATTCTACCTTGGCCAAGGATTTCCTGAATCAATACTAATTGAGAACAGTGAAACATTCTCCCTAATTACTTTAGGGTAATGAATCCTATTTTGATCACTAAACTACCTCTATATAGTTCATGCTACATCTAATAAGTACTGACTGATCCACCTATGATTAAAATAGGTCAATAATAACAATAACACCTAATAAAAATTTCGCGCAAATGCGAGGTCTGAGAAGATCCAATAATACACAGCCTTGCCCCTAAATAATAGAGAGGTTGTTTCCAAATGATTCACATGAGAAATAAATAATAAATAATAGTATTAGTAATAAATAATAATAATAATTAAAAATAGTTAATAAATAAATATAAATAAATAATAAAAGAAAAGAAAAAGAAAAAGAAAAATATAATAATAAGAAATATCAAATCATAACAATCCATATACAAGATAATTTTAGAGACCTCAAGTCAAAGAATCACTTATATAATCATCACAATGAAAATTTCTATAGATGTATAAATAATGCTCTAAATGGATTTCTCATTTAGAGTCATTTAAGTAAACTTGTTCTCTAATAGTAGCATCCACATATTTGTTTAAGTATCTCCATATTTTAGCCTATGAGATCAACTACTTCCTTGATGAGGAAAAACATAATATGTGCTAGTATTTTTATATTCTATTAATGTTCAGTCTTAATAGAACAATGACGAGGAACAATGTAGGGATAATATATAAATGTAGTATGAATCTCATCATTATAATCTTATCATAATTTTATTTGTATGGACTTTATCATATATAAGATAAAGAATGTCTTTAAATTATTTTGTTAATAAACTACAACCAACCGATTAGTTATAAGGCATAAACACACAAAAACATGGCAACACCTAAAGTCTCCATCGTTTATTAAGAGGGTACACCAAGATACTGATATAAGTTATGCTTATTGTGTGTACTAAAGCAAACATTTGGATGAGTCTGTGTACTAAAGCAAACATTTGGATGAGTCATGATATTGCCTCATTTAGAGTTAAGCATAAAATTCTTTAAATTGTGGAAGTTCCTAATTTGTAGTCTCTCAATCACTATTAAATTCACTTAAGGAGGACACTAGCCAAATTACATCTTTTCATAATAATCAATCCAAATATTAAAATACATTAGGGCTCGGTTGTCTAAATTATTTTCATTCAATCTACTTTCATCCCGTTTACAAACATTATTAAATATTTTAATATTTTAATCTAAATATTAAAATTATGCAATAATCCATTTCAATT
>JAOTAY010000191.1:50215770-50231148 GCA_025629805.1 Erythroxylum baracoense
GTGGATATGAACACCCGCAATCTTGGTGGTCCACGCCTGAAGAATGTCCCCTGCCTGAGACAGCACCTTGAACTTAATCTCCACATGGCCAACAGAAGTTTCATTGAACAGAAAATCATTCCGATTCTTCCAAATGAACCAAACTGCAGCAGCAAAAAAGACATCCCAAGGAATGCCTCCCACCTGCACAGAAAACAGTTTGAGATTGGATAAAAGCCAATCCTTAGAATCCGTCAATTCATAGAAGTTGGGTAGCACATGCGAAGCATTCACAAGCTCCCAAAAGGCCTGCACCGATCGACAATCCCTCAGTACATGCAAGACATGTTCAGCACTTTCCCGACAAACTGCACAAATATCACAATCAACAAAACCCCTTCGCTTCCTCTCCACATTACACATAATCCTTGCATGAGCTACTGCCCATAAAAACAATCTAATACGCTGGGTAGCCCTAGCTTTCCAAATAATCGTCCACACTCCATGGTCAAGCTCATGCCCCCGGCCACGCAAGCAATCATAGCCAGTAGTAACTGAATACTGACCACTAGCGGTATGTCGCCACGCAACTGAATCCTCACCGAAGACATCCTCAACCAATACCATGGCCGCCATCATAGCAAGCACTCCATCAGGGAGCAGACCCTGCAACAACCGCCAGTTCCATCCTTGACCTGGAATCCAAAAATACGAAACAGGAAGAGATAAATCCTGGACATCAATAATTCTACAGGCAACATTAATTAACGGTTTATTCTCGAGCCAAACATCCGTCCAGAATCTAGTTGAATGCCCATTATATAAATCCACAATAGCACCGCGTCGGAGCACGTCAAAACCTTTGGCCACCGATTTCCAAACACAAGAAGACCGCGGCTTGTAAGCAGAATTCCATGTCAGGCAACCGGCCATATACTTATGAATCACACACTGTGCCCACAAAGAAGACTGTTGCTGATATAACCTCCAACTCAACTTGCCTATCAATGCGTGGTTCATCTCTCTAACACCTCTAATACTAAGACCACCTTCTCCTTTTGGCAATTGCACAGTCTGCCAATTAACTAAGTGGCATCGATTAGCACCCACCGTACCATGCCATAAAAAATCCCTACAAAGTCTTTCAATCTCATTACAAACAGAGGCAGGTAGAAGAAAGACTTGCATCGGAAAAATAGGAATGGAGTTTAGCACCGACTGAACTAAAGTTACCCGGCCTGCCGTCGATAAACTCTTAGCTCTCCACCCTTCCAAACGCCTCTTCATTTTATCTAATATATACCGATGACTCGAAGCGTCCATCCGACCATGAATTGAAGGAACTCCTAAGTAACGCCCCAGATGCTCAACCAACGGAATACCGGCCATTCTGGATAACTCAGTAGCCAATGATCCATCAACATTAGGAGATACATACAAACAAGACTTGCTACTGTTAATAATCTGCCCAGAAGCTTTACTAAAAATATCTAAGATATTCAAGATAATGCTCATCTGAGGGACCGAAGCTTCAGCAAAAAGAACCATATCATCGGCAAACATAAGATGGGATATGAACGGCCCTCTTCGTGAGAGACGCACAGATTTCCAATCACCCCTACCAACAGAATCACGAATAAGATGAGCCAAATGTTCAATACAAAGCACAAATAAGTAGGGAGAAATCGAATCCCCTTGGCGAACACACCTCGAGGGAGAAAAAGCATCTAACCGTTCCCCATTCCACAAAATAGACATCGAGGGAGACTGAACACATTTCATAATATTAGCAACCCATAAAGGAGGGAAATGTGCTGTCTGAAGGGTCCACTGTATAAAATTCCAATTCAATCGGTCATAGGCCTTCTCCAAATCTATCTTGATGGCCATATACCCCGTACCGCCCTTAACAAGTTTCATCAAATGAAGAGTTTCCTGATAGATAACAATATTATCCACAACTTGCCTACCCGGAACAAAACTACACTGTTCTGGACCAACTAACTCCGACAGCACCGGCTTTAAACGATTAACCATAGTCTTGGTAATAATTTTGTACAAGACATTACAAAGACTAATAGGTCTAAACTGAGTAATAGACTCTGGATTGTCAACTTTCGGTATTAAAACCAGCAGAGTGTCATTCAAATTCGGCGGCAAAGGACTGCCTTGTAGAACATCCAGCACAAATCGACACACCTTATCTTTGAGAACATGCCAGAATCTCTGATAGAACACCGATTGAAAGCCATCCAGACCAGCAGCTTTAAAAGGTCCCATAGCCGAAAGGGCCTCAAAAATCTCAGCTTCTAAAAAAGGTTGCTCCAAGCGAGTCAAAGCGTCCCTCGACAAAGATGGTCGAGTAGCCCCAGACAGCAAACCAAATGCTGAAACGGAATCACTAGTGTATAAGTCACGAAAGAAACACCTAACCAAATTTTTTAAAGCTACCGGCTCAGAAAACAAATTGCCAGATCCATCCTTCAACGAAGAGATGACCGCTCGTTTCCGCTTAATCATAGTGGCCAAGTGATAATAACGGGTGTTCCTATCTCCAGATAAAATCCAGTCTTCCTTAGAGCGTTGGAACCAAAAGAGTTCTTCATGAGTAATACAATATTTTTCAAATTTTAAATTAAAAATTGTATGTCAAAGGCTAAAGTAAAAAATTGGGTTAGGCCTAACAGGCCCGGCCCATTGCCATTCTGAGAGACAAGTTAGTTATCCAAATTCTTGGCCCGATTTGGAGGGAAATGTTTCTACGTGCATGGCTCAATGTACCAGAATTCTTGGAAATTAAATTTGGACTGATTTAATTTAACATATACTAGTATTGTTTTTTCTAAAAATAAGTTGTCTTCAACAAGAATACAATGAGAGAGAGAGCCGAATCTCAAGCATCAATGTCTGGTAAAAACTCCAACATGTTTGGAGAACTCACGTTCCATGACCGGTCGCTATCTTTCATCTCCCACAAACCTCCCTCTCCTTTCTCTCTCTCTCTGTACGACATATACACAGACAGACACATTGTTTTCTTTTCTCTCTCTCTCTACCTCTCTGTATGTTTCCGACACCTCTTAGAGGTATTATGGAAGATGTCCGAAAACGTTCAGCTATTCTTCGGTACTTTCTTGGTCTCTCTTTTGATATGAACGAACCCTTTTGGGCTCTGGTTGTGAGAACTTGAAAAGGATTATCTTTTTGATGTTATAACAACGTTCAGATGATGTTCTGTTAAATTTTTTTTTTTGGGTTTAACTTCCAACTGCTTATCTGTCCAACTTACTACAACTCACAATTCTGGTATGGTTTCTGTTAACGGATTATAATCTTTGTTATTGGTTTTATTGTGCAAAATGCTTGAGTAATAACAGAAACGGATGCTTTTCCGAGTCTGTCTGTCTTCCATTTCTGATAGTAGTTTCCAACGTTTTTGGGAGATCGAATGATGTTTGATGATTTGATGAATCAGAGTTTCTAGTTCCTTAAGGATTTTTGGTCACATTCTCTACATTATTGATATAATTCGAACAATTGGTGATCATATTGGCAGCCATAGTTTCCGGGACTCCTCCACGAAAAACCATAAAGAGGAGCCTCTTAATCCTGAGGGACGCAGGATTCAGCGAGCAGGGTTCTCCGCTTCTTTCTCTTCAGAGGGTATGATACTTGCATTAAAGTCCCTTTAAGAAAAAACATAGACACAATGAGTTATTTCTCTTCTCATCCTTTGATTTCTTTTCTCCAAGACATGAGATCTTTCCTGGAAAGGGAAGATCATGAGGGTGGCTCCAAGGAGAGATTAGATCAAGAACGCCCTGCAAGAGATGTTCATGATCATGATCAGGAAGAGTGTTCAGTTAGCTTAGACACTGAAACAACTCCTAATGCAAACAACTCCAACAGCACTGAATCCGATACGGGATCTTCCAGGACAAGCACTTCGGATTCAGAGGGCCATCAGAATCCGATAATCCCGAATTGGAAGGACTTGTTTCGTGTTTTCAGCCCCAAGAGAATAAATAATTTGAGAAAAGGTGTTCCCAAGCTCACTAGAAGAAAGAGCAAAAGGATAAGAGATGCAATGGTGCCAGCTATTCCTGTGAATAATACTGCCAGTGCTCTCACTGCTTTTGATGCTGATCTATGCTATTTGAAACCTTCCTGGAAGAACTATGCACTCTCCGAAATCCAAGCTGCAACTGATAATTTCAGCCATGGTTCGTTCTTGCATCTAGACCCTGAGTAATTGTAGTTCACCATTATTTCTCTTTTTCCTTTTGATCTGTAGTTCATTGTTGCAGCAGACTGACAAAGCTATATTGTTTCTCTGTTTGAAGAAAACTTGATCGGAGAAGGTGGCTATGCAGAAGTTTATAGGGGTCAGTTGGAAGATGGGAAGTGGGTTGCAATCAAACGGCTAACCAGAGGATCTCCGGAAGAAATGACTATGGACTTCTTATCAGAGCTTGGAATAATAGTGCATGTTGATCATCCGAATATTGCTAAGTTAGTTGGATATGGGGTTGAAGGTGGGATGCACCTTGTTCTTCAGTTGTCTGTCAATGGAAGCTTGTCATCAATACTCTATGGTTAGTTTTCTGCTATTTCTAGAAGATCTTCACCTTCATTTTCTGTACAAATTTCGATCTTAACGTGTCAGTTCTCTTGTTTTGTATAGGCCCAAGGGAGAAACTGAGTTGGGAAATCAGATACAAAGTGGCCGTAGGAACTGCTCAGGGCCTTCTCTATCTTCATGAGGGATGCCAAAGGAGAATCATCCACAAAGATATAAAGGCTTCCAATATATTGCTAACGGAGGATTTTGAACCTCAGGTGAGTTTTCTGATGATGAATTTACAAGTTAGGATTGTTTCTTTCCTCTTATGGCTCATTTTTAAACTTTAAACTTTCTGCAGATTTCTGATTTTGGGCTTGCAAAGTGGTTACCAGAGCAATGGACTCATCACACGGTATCAAAAGTCGAAGGCACATTCGGGTTTGTAATCCAAAACTGTCGTATTGTTTCTGCACCATCGACTATCACACTTCCAAGTGAAAATCTGATCTTTTTATTGTCACCTGACAGATATCTCCCACCTGAGTTCTTCATGCATGGCATAGTAGATGAGAAGACAGATGTTTTTGCATTTGGGGTACTGCTATTAGAACTGATCACTGGGAAGCAAGCTATCGACAGTTCTCAGAGAAGTCTTGTGATGTGGGTATGTATGATTCTTCTATCTGCTCCTCAGATCTATAAGAGTTCTTGTTATTAGCAACCCAATATTTAAGCTGTAATGAAAAATTTTGATGCAGGCAAAACCTTTGCTCGTGAAGAATGATATTAAGGAGCTTATTGATCCTGTCCTGGGAGATGCTTATGACCCAGAACAGATGGACAGTGTCATCTGCACAGCTTCTATCTGTATAGATCAGTGTTCCGCAGAAAGACCTCAAATGAACCAGGTAACTCCTTAGCGTCAAATTACATGTTTCTGCTTAGATTTCAGAAACATCATTGTTTCCAAGACAGCTTCTGTTTACATTTTGATGCAGGTTGTAAAGATGCTTAAGGGAGAGGAGAACAGTTCCGAGGAGGTGAAAATGCGCCAAAAGTCTAAGAAACTCCAGAGAACATACTCTGAGGAGCTTTTAGACGCAGAAGAGTACAACTCAACCAAGTATCTAAGCGACCTGAATCGACATATGGAAGTTGTTTTAGGCCGCCGTAACGGAAGCTCCGAGGACTACGGCTCGTCTATGGACTCGAATGATCAACACATGGAGCTTGCTTTGGGCCAGAATGAACGTTGAAGGCTTGTCTAAAGTCTAAGACAGAAAATTTCATGGACACATCAGAAACAAACATTGCTTCTTCTTCCTCCATGCCTCTGCAGAATTCTGGCAGACTTGAGGTCATGTTGCAAAACAGTACAGAATCAAGCTCACCAGTGGAGTAAAACTGGCAAGATGAAGATTTAGAGCAGTTTGGAGGAGGAAGGAGATTCACAGGTAGCTAGACAAGCATTTTAAAAGAGCATTGAAGACTAAGTTCAGGTCTTCCTGTCTTGGGGATAACAACAAAAATCTGGAATAGGAACACTATTGGAAATATATATCAGGAAGTATATCCACTTTTCTGTGTAGCATAACCTTTTATAATTATGTAATCTAGTCTATTGTACATGATTTCCATTTGTGGGAAGAAAAAAAAATCAGGAAATTGAAATTTATATAATTTGCACAAAATATTTTCCTGATTTTAATGTTATTCGAAGTTGATCAGGTCGGGTTTAAATTTGAAATTGATAATATTTTTATTAGAACTGATCAATTAGAAAAAATCAGATAAACTTAATTTAAAATTAATAAGTTAAATTATATTAAATTGAATCCAACTTGAATTTTAAGTTTATATTTTTGAAAATGTTTATATTTAAAAAAATCTAATTAAAATTTAAAAAATGTTTATCTTTAAATATTTCTTCATTAAAAAATATTTTCTAAATTTTATTTAGACATTAAAAGGGTTAGTTAGGATTAGTTGCCCATCAACTAAACTTCTACAACCCTTTTAATTAAGCAACATTATCAAAGCAAAGTGCTTAATCAAAACCTGATACTAAAAACAGTGATGAATAATCAAATACTTAGATCTAAAACGACGTATTTTTATCAGCACCTAACTTACCTACTACATTGACCATCAATGGTTTTGGAGCTAAGAAGTCACCCATCATATCTGCTTATTCTCTGGCGAAAGATCATCACTTTCCCTGAAAATCTCTCACTTTCTCTACAGTCTACATCCAAACAGCGTTATGACTAGTCTGGTTTATTCTCTTCAATTTTTGTTTTTGTTCTCTTTGATCCTTCATAAGTGTAGCTCTTATCCGGCTTCTTCTACTTCCCTCATCAACCCCTCCAAAGTCAAACAAGTCTCTTGGAAACCAAGGTCTCTCTCTTGTTCTTCGTGGTTCGGTTACCCAGAAAATAAACTTTTGATCCTTTAGTTACTCGTGCTTTCACTTCCAGTTAAAACTGGGATTCCAAATAAGAAAAAGTGGATTAGAGTAAATAAATGTATAACATCGAGGGTTTGTATATAAATTTTCTGTTAAAGTTTGGATTTTGTTTTGCGATTTCACAGGGCGTTTGTGTACGAAGGTTTTCTTACAGACTTGGAATGCGACCACCTGATCTCTCTGGTAAGTCCAGTCAAATTCAAGCTCTTAACTTGTGATTTGCTAAAGCTAACGTGAATTGTGCTTTTCTTTGCTTGATTTGTGAAATTTAGGCCAAATCTGAGCTGAAGAGATCCGCGGTGGCGGATAATGTTAGTGGAAAGAGTAAGCTCAGTGAAGTTAGAACTAGCTCCGGCATGTTTATTCATAAAGCAAAGGTAACCAACTTCTTGATTTTGTTTTAACGCGGTACTGTTTATCATCATTTGAGAGATTACTACACAATTATTAATGGCTGCACTGCATCTCTAATTATATTAGAAACTGTAATTCTAATGTAGTTGGGTACAATACTTCAATACTTTGGGTGGACTTTTTGATGGGGTAGCTTTATTTAGCAAATGTTAAGATGTAAACTTGTGGATTAATGACGCTTGTTTCTTTTAATCTTCACCTGATGTATGTTTAGCATATGCTGTTTGAAGCACACCAATCATCTATTGCCGAACTGTTAGAAATGGTTGGAGTTCAGCCTTCTGATGGCAGCATGAAGACCTTAGGAAACCATTGATTGCTTCTTTTCTTCAATGGATGCAAGTGTAGCCCTTCATGCATTTCGCTTCCTTTTTTCAGGATCCGATTGTTGCAGGTATAGAGGAGAAAATCGCATCATGGACCTTTCTTCCAAAAGGTGTGCTGTTACTAAAGTGTGCTTAGATTTTAGTATCTTTCACCTGAAATTTGACTATGTTGGCCTCTTTTCTTCCAAATGTAATAGCTTTGTTTCTTCTGTTGCTTTCAATGATATTTTAGTCATGCTAAGTGATGATTAAACAGGGAAGTTTACATGGTAATTTTTTTTATAATTCAGCTAGATGGTATTAGAATCTCTGATTTGGCTATTAAGTCTTATTCGATCCATGCAAGGCAGGCTAGGCCTTGCTAAGGTCATGTTACAAGCCTTACCTGTTATGGCTGTATGAAGCTCATCCTGGTTTGTTCTGTGGCCATGCTTAAACTGCACAATACGTTCTGTTATTTCCAGCTTAAACAGCTCAGTGATTTCACTAGTTAGCTTCTCTATTTTACAAAGTATTTAGAATTCTTTTGTGAATCTTGAATCACCAAGACCATGCTTGGGCCTGCTCAAAGCATGTGAGGCTGTCAAAAACTGTTTCTCTATTTTGCATCGCCTGTTTGAGCTACTACTACCATGGAAGCATATACAATCTTTTTGTTGCATAATACTTTGGCTAGTTTTGAGTTAATGATTTTGTATTTATTGTATTTGCCTCTTTTTGGGAAACCTCATCCTGCTAACAACAATAGTTACTGTGCAATGAATTTGTGAAAACTAACCTTATCTACCTGAGTCTGTGAAAAGCAACTTCTTAATAGCTATCATGTTTCAGTTGTGTGCCTGTCATTTTTTAATGAATTGAAGTGGATTTATTTTTCGTGCTTTCTAGAATCATGCCACCCATTGCCTTCTGGATGTTAGATGGTCATGGAAGCATGCATTTTCAATGCAAATATGCAAGATAGTTTAGGTTTTGGCTTCTAGCTAGGAAATGACTGGATATTGCTGTAAGCACAGTATTGATCTTTGCTGTTTACTCTTTTATGACCTTAGAAAATGGAGAAGATTTACAAGTTTTAAGGTATGAGCATGGGCAGAAATATGATCCCCACTACGATTACTTCGCTGACCAGGTCAATATTGCCCGTGGTGGACATCGCGTGGCAACTGTACTCATGTACCTTACTGATGTGGTGAAAGGTGGAGAAACGGTGTTCCCGTCGGCAGAGGTTAGTTCAAACACCTTTGATTTATATATACAAGGTCTTGATCATGAATAATTAAAGATTAATTCTTTTATCAAAAGCCTTCTACAGTAGTCAGATTTCATTGGATATATGTTAATGATGGATAAAATCATCTAAAAAATAAGCTGACTTCAGATTCATTTGAATGTTGTTGCACAATCGCATTAGGACCAATGTTCCAATGAGAGAAGCAGGATTTTTTAGGTGTTTTGGAGGAAAACTAAACTATTTAATTACTCGATAATTTGCTGTAACTAAAAACTCATGTAATGGCAACTTGGCAGCAGGAATCTCGGCATCACAAAGCTTCTGTCAAAGATGAAAATCTATCCGAATGTGGAAAACAAGGAATTGCAGGTCAGTCGTTGAATAGATCATTAAGTGTCAGTTCCTTTTTTATTCATACGTTGTGTTTCAAATGATTGACATGTTCCCCTGCGATGAAATTTAAGTGAAACCGCGAAGAGGCGATGCCCTTCTCTTCTTCAGTCTCCATCCAACTGCCATTCCAGATCCAAGCAGTCTACATGCAGGATGCCCTGTGATTGAAGGTGAGAAATGGTCAGCAACAAAGTGGATTCACGTGGACTCATTTGACAAGACTTTGAATGTTGGTGGAAACTGTACTGATCTAAACGATAGTTGCGAGAGATGGGCTGCTCTTGGGGAGTGCAACAGAAACCCTGAGTACATGGTGGGATCTCCAGAACTTCCAGGATATTGTAGAAGGAGTTGTAAAATATGCTAAAATTCTAGGCCACGAATCCTGCAGAGATTGATGTCTAAGAAGCTCCTTATGGTCAGCTTTTCTTCTTCTTTTTTCTTTTTCTGGTCCTATAATTGATTTGTTTCCTCCTTTCAGATCACATCTTGGTTTTAATAGAATTTTCCCCATAAACAATCAAACAGCATGTTACTAGTAATATCAAATACTTTGGAATAATTGAAAAGTTGAAGCAGGACTCTGAGCTCTTCAACTAGGCAGGTTTTAAGGTCCTTGATGATATGATATTCCATATGATGAGTAAGAGAGAATGTGGTGGGATGAACTATTCTCTTTGAAGGACAATAGATTAGATTCCCATCATATCAAAACAGAAGTATAAAGTTTGTATGACTCTTTGAAGGACAATAGATTAGATTCCCATCATATCAAAACAGTAGTATAAAGTTTGTATGACTCTTTGTTATGGAGTGTTCATCACTTTTGGTAATTGATGTTGTGTTTATTTACTAAAAATTCTTGGGATATGTTCTTTTTTATCTTCAACTTGCGGAATAAGAAATTAAATATATGATGATTCTCTGATCCATCTCTTGAAGTAGAATGATTCATCTTTTGAGTCTCTTCTCTTGACAGCCTATCTTTTAGTCAGATAGCTCATGTTCTCTAAGCATCTCTTATATTTTATGAGATTCATGTTATAGAATGTGAATCAAATCGTCTGTTTGAGATTGAAAATTATATATATTTTAATCTTAGATTAAGTTTGATTTAAGTTTTCATGATCGGACCGAACCGGACCATGTCAATCAAAACTAAAATTATACTTTTTTGTTAAGTTTAATAATACGATATTATTTTATCATATTTTTGATTTTTTTTAAATTTTAAAGTTAACTTCAACATTGAAATGTTTTGATTATAAATAAAAAATATAACATAATATTTTACTAATAAACAGGAATAAATATAAACAAAAGAACATAATAAAAAAGAAAAAGAACAGAAATGATAACAGAAAAGCTAAGGATTCTGCCTCCACCTTCTTGGAATTGATCTCTCACCAAAGCAAAAAAAGAAAAAGCATTTTAAATTACTTTATTAACATGCAATTTTTTAATTTTTATTTTTAAAAGCCATAATAAATCATATCATTCTTCTCCAGCTGTCCTTCCTTTTGGTTAAGCCTTTTTTTTAATCTTTTGCTCTTTTAATTGTTAAATTACATATTTAATAAATCATTTAATAGATTAATAAATTAAAATTCAATAAATATTAATAGATTTACGGTCTCAAACTAACAAATTGAATAAACTTTCGAATTGTATGATAATTGATAAGTTAAAACTTTTTAAGTAAAATTTAAAATCAACTATATTGAGAAAACTTATGGATTTATCTTTTTATAGTGGAAAACATAATTAAAAGAAATATCAAATTGAGTATTAAGGATAATTAATAGTTTAATTATAAAATTTTTTCAAAATTACAAATTACAATATAAAAGAGATAAACATGTACGTGTGAAATCCATTATTTTAGAAATAATTTAGTTAAAATTATAAATGATTTAAGACCGAATTAAATTAAAGTTTAAATTGATTAAAATTTAAATTAAATTTATATTTAGCAATATTATTTTATTAAATAATACTATTTTAATTCAAATTAATTAATTTTTTAGCAATATTATTTTATTAAGTTAGGATTACGCCTAACTTTTTTTTAGATTCAACTTGGACTTTAATTTCAATTGAATTTAATTAAATTTATTTAAAAATTTTAAATTTAAAATAAAATTATTTTTTACATAAAAATTTTAAATTTCGAATTAAACTAAATTAAAGTTAATCTGAAACTGATTAACTTGAGTTAGACCGAACTAAACTTTTTTTTTGGTCATCCCTACACTTCAACAATAACAATGTAATCCTCAACATCATGTCAAACAATTCAATTAAAACCTGTTTATTACGAAATACCAAAAATCTAACAAGTTAGTTGCATTTTGGAAACAGGACATTTGTCACTTATGTAAAAAATGATTTGTCAAATTTTATTTTTTTGCAGATTTACACGTACTAAGATCAGATTTTCGTCAAACCCATGTGCTAGTTACAATCCAAGGAAGCGAAAATCAAATGAAAATGGTAAGAAAATAAAAAAGGAATAAATGCGTGCGCAAATGAGATGAAAAGTTTGTTGCTTTTGGGGCCTTAAATGTTCATGCACGATGTTAAGAGAGAATCCACGAACAAAAAATACTCAGAAAAGTTAAAATAGCTCAAATCCAGAGAAGAGGATTAAAAAAAGGTCGGTAAGACTCTGTTTCTGTGCACTGTACTTGGACAGACCTGAAAAGCAAGCGAAAGTTTGGATCTTTCTGCTCCATTCGCATTAAATTCATCAAATCCCTTTCAAAGTTTTTGTCAAGCAGTTATAACCCACCTGGGGTTTGCAAATAATTCCACAAGGACTGCAAATTAATCCAAAGGTCAGAGCTTCTAGAGAGCAACTGAGGGAAATCATGGAGGTGGGTCAGATGCAGAGAACATGGGTTGAATATACCAAGTCTTTGTTTAGGGAGGTAATATTACCAGAAAGTGTACATTTGTGCCTAATTTGTTTTGTTTGTGTTTCGTCGTTACCTTGTTGGATTCTCACTTG
Organism: Erythroxylum baracoense; assembly: GCA_025629805.1. NCBI lineage: Eukaryota > Viridiplantae > Streptophyta > Magnoliopsida > Malpighiales > Erythroxylaceae > Erythroxylum > Erythroxylum baracoense. Next base: position 50,228,158 of record JAOTAY010000191.1, read on the forward strand.
TGGTGTGATAGCTTTTTTCTACTTTTTGTTTGCGATGGTGAAGGGTTTCCTGGATAGTCAGTTCTCACAGCTTCAGTTACTGCAAGATGAAAGCAACCCAGAATTTGTCGTTGAAGTGGTGTCTCTTTTCTTTCAAGATTCTGAGAGGCTTCTCAATGATCTTACCAGGGTTTTGTAAGAACTCCTGTCTCTCCCACCTCTCTTTTTACATCCTCTCTGTTCCATAGAAGTTTATTGTAGGATCAAGTTCTTGGGTTTTTTCACCATGTGATGGTCACTTCTTGCTGGTTTTTTCCTTCCAAGTGTTAGCCAAATACTTGCTGATTCTACTTTTCCATTTATCTTCCCTAGAGAGTTCCCAAATGTTGATTTCAAAAAGGTTGATGCACATGTTCACCAGTTGAAAGGTAGCAGCTCCAGGTAACTCCTTTTCTCAGCCTGAAAGTTCACTTTTCATGGTCTTCTTGAGTAATTAATCCCTACTTCTTTAGCGCCCCTTGTGTTCATTCATCTTTAGTATACTGTGCCTCATTTAAGACCATGGGATAGGTACTGAACCACAAAGAAGAGAGCAAATTAGAGACTTGAAATAGGAACTGAGACATTTAATGGTTAAATGTTAGTGTTTTTTCCTGTTTAGTTCATCTTTATTACAGGAGAAGATAAAAGAAAATCTTTTTTTCTCGGTTTTATACAGCATAGGCGCTCAGAGAGTTAAGAATTCCTGCATTACGTTCCGCATGTTCTGCGAGGAACGGAACATTGATGGGTGAGTTTTACCTTGTTCTTTACAACTAGATTTATTTTTTCGTTTCTAGTTTATCTATTTTTCTATGCCATCACAATTTTTTTTATTTTAAACTAAGCGTTCATTTGAAACTTTAAGCTATGAGTTGTATGATATCACAAGTACGATATTTTATCCCTGTTGCAGGTGCCTGAAATGCCTGCAGCAATTGAAAGATGAGTACTATACGGTGAAGAACAGGCTTGAAGCTTTGATCAGGGTGACTGCACTTTGCACTTGCTTAATTTCATTCTTGTTCTGGTTAGATTTGTGTTTACCAAGTTCATATTCATATCAAGTTTAATATGATGCTGTGCTCTTATTGGTTGCAGCTGGAGCAACAGATTGTTGCAGCTGGTGGGTCAATTCCAATCGAAGAGTTGACTTTTTAATCCGACTAGACTTGGGAAAACTTGAGAGAGGGAATTGCTGTCAAGAGCAAATTTTGTAATTTTTGTTGCATTTCTCTCCTTGTAAGGTTCAATTTGGTTAGACAATGTGTTTGTATGAAATTTGTTAAAAGACTCACCTTCTACCAGTTCTTATCATGGCATCAAAAAATCAAGAGAACCTTAGTGTTAATGTTTGATCTTTTATTATTCACCATCTGTTCCTTTATTTGTTCTGCAAAATATGTCAGCTATTTGATAGATTGGTGTGTGCATCAGTTGTTCTGATGCTGATCAATTACAGTACAAAAGCTGCTTGGTTTCCAAATGCTTTTGAGGAGCAATGTGAGTCTCAGGTTTTTCACATGCTGGTCTTTTTCCTCTGATTCCTTAGGCTGCAAGTTGAGACGACGGGGAAGGGGAGCGTAAATTCGTTAAACCCTCAGATGATTTCAGTTTATTGAGCTACTAGAACTGATGGTTTCTGATTGTGTAAACATTGTTCTTGTTTAGCTGATTACCCTACTCTTGAATCCTGTCTGGGAAATTGAGAGCTGAAGTTTGAGCTGTAGCATGGTTATCTACTATAGTGGGGAAATGGGGTGTTATTGCATAGTTGGCATCAAAGGTTTATGAATTTAGAAAGGAACATATAGACAAGTTTATAGTTTTATACAATTTGGTTGAACAGCCAATATAGGAATATGAATCAGTTGGTAAGATATGAATTCACTGTCAGCTACGACCTGTCCTGTCAGAGACAGGTTGTGGTAGTTCTTTGTTTATTGTTTGTTCAAGATCTCCTGGAAAAGGACCAATAACGCATCACCAAATATTAGATTTGGGTTTTTGAAATATGGTATGCTAATGTTTGTTGAAAGAGAGAGCAGGAAAAGCTTTTCGTGACAGTTCAGCCAACCAGTATGAATCATGTGAAAACCATGAAAAGCCAAGAGAAGATTGGTTATTAAGACATGCTTTGAACTGTTTAACCACCATTAAATTATTCTAAGGTACATTATAAGAGCATCTTTGACTGAAGAACCTCAGTGTATTAATGGTGGGTGCCTAACTTAAAGCTTTGGTTTGGTGGTTGTGAGTTATCTAGTCGACTAGAACAGAATAAAAAAAGTTCTTTTCAAAACCAACAATTGGATGATAAGAGTCGAGTAGTAATTAAGATCAACAACAGTGATTACTGTGCACTAAAGGGTTAACAACTTGGTTTCATAAGCTTGACAAATAGATGACAAAATGCAAAAATCAATGAATTCAAAAAGGGTGATTACTATCTATCGAGGATCTAATTGGTGCTCACTGTGATTATGAGCAAATCAAATAAGATTTAAAGCACAGGTTTTCCTTTTTCTTCTTATTTGTGCAACTGTATTTGGGACATGGATATAACATAATTAAACTCAACTTCTTTCTTTTTATTCAACGGAAAGCATAGAGGCTCCATCAAGGTTCAAACTAATAATAGATAAACAAATCAGCATGTTGTTTGGTTCACATAGCTAAATCAGTTCATACAGTAGTCCTATACTCCTATGAACTTATCATCACATGCACATGGATGCTATGGCATAATTTCTATTAGAAATTAGATTATTAAGCTCATCATAATTAGATCTTATTTATTAAACTTTATCTTTATAATGAACCAAATATTTTCCTATAAATAACATTCAAAGTCCGAAATTGGGAAAATTTTAACATAAAGTATTTCACGAGACAGGGCAATACTTTCTAAAGTAGATATTTATGTATATGAGAGAACATGATAATTTAAGGGTTATGCACAACAATGCACCT
>JAOTAY010000191.1:50231248-50243908 GCA_025629805.1 Erythroxylum baracoense
GCTTTTCGTGACAGTTCAGCCAACCAGTATGAATCATGTGAAAACCATGAAAAGCCAAGAGAAGATTGGTTATTAAGGCATGCTTTGAACTGTTTAACCACCATTAAATTATTCTGAAGTACATTATAAGAGCATCTTTGACTGAAGAACCTCAGTGTATTAATGGTGGGTGCCTAACTTAAAGCTTTAGTTTGGTGGTTGCGAGTTATTTAGTTGACTAACAGAATAAAAAAAGTTATTTTCAAAACCAACAATTGGATGATAAGAGTCAAGTAGTAATTAAGATCAACAACAGTTATTACTGTGCACTAAAGGGTTAATAACTTGGTTTCATAAGCTTGACAAATAGATGACAAAATAGAAAAATCAATGAATTCAAAAAGGGTGATTACTATGTATAGAGGATCTAATTGGTGCTCACTGTGATTATGAGCAAATCAGATAAGATTTAAAGCCCAGGTTTTCCTTTTTCTTCTTATTTGTGCAACTGTATTTGGGACATGGATATAACATAATTAAACTCAACTTTCTTTTCATTCACCGGAAAGCATAAAGGCTCCATCAAGGTTCAAACTAATAATAGATAAACACATCAGCATGTTGTTTGGTTTACATAGCTCAATCACTACATACAGTAGTCCTATACTCCTATGAACTTATCATTACATGCACATGGATGCTATGGCATAGTTTCTATTAGAAATTAGATTATTAAGCTCATCATAATTATATCTTATTTATTAAACTTTATCTTTATAATAAACCAAATATTTTCCTATAAATAACATTCAAAGTCCGAAATTGGGAAAATTTTAACATAAAGTACTTCATGAGACAAGGCAATACTTTCTAAAGTAGATATTTATGTATATGAGAGAACATGATAATTTAAGGGTTATGCACAACAATGCACCTAGTTATATAAACATTTTATCGGAACTCTGGTAATATTTTCAGCATACTATTTGATATGTTATCGGAATTCTGTGGTAATATTTTCAGCATACTATTTGATTCACAAACATAACCCTCTTTTTAATTTGATCTCAAGCATTGTTCCAGTAAAAGCTCTACTGGTTAGACTGATGGCATACATTGAGACTACTGCATGTTATGAGTACAAAATCATTAATCCCATTCTGAACTCGATGAGTTTAAGTATACTTGCAGTTCAGTTTGGTGGTATGCTCCAAATTCTTCTCTGTTCATCAAAGCTTTCTGTGGTTGCAGATTGGTTCTTGGTGCCCAGTTGATATGCAAAATGAGCATAATATGCTGTAGAGTCCACATTTTCCAATATGTTGATTAGTTTTCCCTGATTTACATCTATTTGAGTTTGTCCATCTTCAGATTCAACACCTTCAGCAACTATCTTGATGGGTTTGACTTGAAATGTTGGGTTCAGCAAGGAATGATTGCCTGCTAAGATTGCTGCTCCAAGGATTTCTCCTAAGAAAGTATCCTGCAGAAGAGTATTGTTCAGTAACGGAGTCTGGAGTAGCAGAAACTGCAGAAGAAAAACCAAGATTTTCACAGTTCACACATCAAAATATGGCTGCAAAACTGATTGACATGTCAAAACCTTACCGTGTGATGATATCTGTAATGCGTTTGTTGCAATCTGTAAAGACTTGACAGTAAACTATGGGCAAACAATGCCTCAGGTGTCTGCTTTGTCCCCTGAAGCCTTTCTAGGATTTCAGGAAAGGAGCTGACTCTACGTTGGATGCCAAGAGGAATGAGGGTGATGTTAAGTGATGACTCAAAGACAGTCTTTGCAGCCGATGGGTCAAGAAACATGTTCATCTCTGAATAGTGATTGGAATGAATGTTCAAGACATTTCCTCTGTCCATAGTATTATTGATGATGTGTCCTCCAACAATGTAGACATCCTGCAATAAGCTTTCAACACATTTTCTTTCTAAATATAACAATGGGATGGAAACTTGATTCTTGTGCATCAAGATGGGGTTGAAGCCATGATTCTCAATTTTAATAGCTTTCTTTTAGTCAAGATCACTTTATTGACATTGAAAATGTCGCTTCCATGTGCATTCGGAGACAATGGCTTATGAGGGAACTTTTAATCTGTCTGACAATGTTGTATTATACTTGCTCGATGTTATTTTCTTGCACAGAAATCTTAAAACATTTGCAAACTGCATAAAGCTTGTGATGTGTTAATTTTAACTGTTAAAAAATGAATTGAAAGACATGAATGTTCCAGTTACCTGAATCACAGTGCTTAGGTCATTCCCTGATAGAAGAATGATCTTGGCTAAATTAGTCAAGGGTCCATTGGTCAATAGAGTAATCTTAGATCCTGGTTCCAATGTTCTCAGTGTAGACTCCCAGATTTCCAGTGCTAGAGGCTGTCTAAATTCAGGATGATCTGTGTTATGAGGAGTTCCATATCTTGCAGGCTTTTGTGCTGTATACCTTAAGAAAGTGAAAATCAAGATTGATCAAGGAATCAGAACCTTCAAATACCCAAGATGTAAGTGAAATGAAATACACCATCCGTGCTATCCGAGTTCACCTCCTTGGGCTTCGCGGTAAATTGCGTGCAAGTCCATAAACAGTGTCCGAGTCCAGAAATCCACCACTCCCATGTGGGATGGCCTTAACATACTTGCAGTCTCCAACAGCAGAGAGCAACGCATCAGACTGGTTCATTGCAAATACATCTCCTAGACCAACTGGAACGTCATCACGACCCATCATATGCAGTAAGTCATAAACAACATCTATTGTTGCAGCATTTGCCCAGCCAGTTGGACTTACTATAATTGCCTGGATGAAAGAAGCAAGACAAATTACTTACTTCAACCTGGACGTGTCTATATTCAGAATTGCAGCATTGTAGTTTTTTCTAGCGAAAGACAACCAATATTGTTCAATATTAACCATGCAATGCACTATCATCATTGAGGAACCAAGTCTTATTTGAGCTTTTGCTTTGGTCACAAGTATCTAACATCCACCAAGTCATGACCAATTTAACTTACATGACCAATTTAACCTATATTTGCATGTCATAGGTTTTCTACTTTATAAATTTTCAATCCTCAAGCTATTGTGCTTGCATCTGGATTTAACTTTTTACGAGGTCAAGGTGAATCCAGTGGACCTAGAAACATAAGATGGCCTTACCTTGAGGTCGATTACTTCAGCTGGTACTTTGAGGAGGTAAAGCAGAGCCAGAAAATCTCCAGCACTCATATCCATGTCAAAGACTACAGCTTTCCCCAGTCTTCTGCTACCAAAGTCTGGCTTGTAAAGAACTTCCTTGTAATAAGGAAATTGCATCGTAAAATTGAATTTCCCATTTTGTTGAGGAAAATTGAGGACCTATATCCAGAAAGCAGACCCATTGTTAAGCATCCGATTGGAACAAGAACAGAACAGATAGCATGAGGAGAATTGCACTCACATCCAAGAAGCTCTTGAAAAATGCCTTACCAACTCGACTTTTAGTATCTTTATGAGGTTTTGCTTTTGTAGCAACAAGAACGTGTACTGCCTCAGAACTAGTTACCTTCTCTGTATATCCATCCTATACCATTTCATTAGCAGATAGCAAGCAATGCTATTTAATGTATGAAAGATAAGATTGGCATTGACGATTATACAAGATTGGCCGAAGAGCAGAGATTAATATGACTTTTGATAAGCAGTAGACTCAGGAATCATCTAAGTCATAACAAAGCCTAATAATTGGAAGAAAGGAGGCAAAATTTTTGGTTGGTGAATAGAATTGAACAAGATATACCTTTGCCTCAACTACCGTAAAACAAAATAGAGTATACCTTGCATCTTCCTTTTCCATTATGTCCTATGCAAAACTGGTCTCGAAGTCCTGTCTGGACATGACCACTGTGAACTCCATCTTTTTTTAGGTTAAACTTTGGCACTGTATGTCCATGGAAGAATGCATTTGAGCCGTCATTGATCCCGAATTGTTCATTTGATGTAACTACAGTTATGTTCATATATTCCATTTCAGCAAATTCATTGTCTCCGATGTTTTTGTTTGAGCTATGCATTCGAGAAACTGCTATACCAGCTGCAAAGGAGTCCCACATGAAGTAGTTCTGCAAGAAAGATTAAATGCTTGCAGACCCATGTTTCAAGGAAGATCTTAAATTTCATATAAGATTAAGAATCTGTTAACAAGGCAGCAGTTCAAATATAATACAGCATAAAATCTACTGTCAGGCCAAGTGTCGCGAATCATTTTCAACGATTGGAAGCAGTACTGTGCCTCGAATGTACGCTGGTTCAACTCAAATTCATTGAAGAAATTTTCATCAAGAGGAATGGTATTTGTTGCATCAAGGGGCACAAGAGTGATCGGAATTCCCGAGTGAATTACCTGAAATAAAATCAAATGTTCTGTTTATGTCTCCAATGACAATAAATTCAAAGTTTATCCATCTTGTAATAAGTACTTAAAATGTTGTTTACTTGGTAAGCTGCAAAAGGGTCCTCAAAGAAATTAAACTCGGCATAAGGATTGTTATGGTAGTAAGTGAACAGATTGCCAGTGCTGCCACCACCCATGATATATATTTGCTCAACATTCTTCTTAAGATCTGAACTACTGTTCATAAGAAAAATGGCAAAATTTGTAAGAGTTCCTGTTAAAAGGACAGTTGTAGGACCTGCAGATATTTTATCTATCAAAACTTCCTGAGTTGTAGGTTGGCGAAGAGGAGAATATTTCCGGCTTCCCTGTTGCATGTTTAAGGGACTATTTTAGATGTAAAACTATTTAGATGCTAAGAGATTTATTATAAAAAATTGCTTTCAGTATCTATGATATGCAAATCCTAATCAACCAAATGGAACCTTTGACAAGAATGTTTTCCAATTTTGTTGTCAATCAATATAGAGGCAGAAAAACACAAGATTCATAGTTGAAAAGCAATATTAGGAGTGTCCAACAAAAGGCTGGTCTGTAGATCACCCGAGGTAAAAAAGCTTTCCTGATGCCAAAGTTGGAGTCAACATCAAGCCGCCCTCTTGAACCAACAGGAATTGCTTGTCTGTATCTACAATATCCTGCTGTGCTCCTTCCCTGATACCACAATGTTTAACCCTCAATTACATAACCAATGCAGCACAAAGTTTGGAACTTGAACACACTTTATGCAAACCCAAATCATAAGAACTCGTTGGCAAACCGCTTAAATATCTAAAAAACTTAAAGATGCACGTTTCTCAACTGGGAACAGAAGAAACGAAAAGAAAAGTTATGATTTTGATGAGTTGAAGAAGGAAAAATGGACTCACCTGTTCAATTATAGGAAGATAGCCACCAACATTAGGAAGTATGGTGCCATCTTCAAGTATGCCACCTTCACCACCAACTCCAACAGACACATCATCACGACCCATCATATATAAAATGTCATATATATGGTTCACCGCATGCCCAGCATCACTCCATCCATTAGCAGAGATAGTGACTGCCTGTGGCAGTGGAATGGCCAGTTTTAAACACAAGAACTAACAACCATTCTAGTGCTATAATTTTGTTTGTTACTTTGTTTTCCAACCTTTTACAGCATTTAGTGGCATGTTTCCACCAGTAAATAGAATGACAAAAGACATGCAATAGGTAGAAGTTCAACAAATTCCAACCATTTTGGAAAAGCAAAAGGCAGTATTTTGGTTATGGAAGATGACCTAAAGCAGAAATGAAATATGCATAGATCATAGAGAACATATCAGAGAAAAGAAGTGCTCAGCAACTGACCTCCAACTTGAATTCTGATTGATCAACCTTCAAGAGGTACAAAAGTGCTAACAAATCGTCAGTATCAACATCCGTGTCCAAAAGAATACGATGCGGCCTTTTCTCATCAGTGATGAACCAATTCACTCCAACAAGTATCACAAAGAATACTATTGTAGCTACCCAAATAGTCTTTCTATGCAGCAAAAGTTTTTCTGTTCCCATCACAACTCTCCAAGTCTCTTCCCTTCAGAAAGTGGCAAAAGTTTGTGATAGAAATAAGATGCAATATGAATCCTTTCCAAAAGCCATGAACTTGAATGGAAAACTAATTACCATTGATGAAGAAATTTGAAACCTACCAATTTGCATAGATTATCCAAATGGGAAATTTTTTTGGTTGAGTTTTCATGTTTTATTTTGGATTTTTTGCTAGATAATGAACTATTTACTTTTGGAAGTTCATCACATTGTTCCTTTGCTCCATCAATTGATGGATATATATCAATTTTTGTATATACCAAGGAAATAATTTGTGTTTCAATTTTTTTCTAACTAGGACGGTTGTTTTTATTTTTCCTATTTATTTTTTTTCCATATAAGTTTATTCTTATTTGGTATACTGTATGTGTGTGTGTGTGTGTATATATATATATATATATATATAGAAGAATAAAAATAATGGTTTTTAAATTAAACATTTCTTGTTATTCACCACAATATAAAGATGCCTTTCTCATATTGACAAGTAGGATTAACATGAAATACAATCTTGAAAAAGTTCTCTCTCCATATTTTCCATGTAGGGTTAGCATTTAATATAAGATTAGATCATTTTGAAGATAGATACATAATAATATTAATTATTTGGAATTTAACATTATTAAATTATGAAAATAGTTAATGTAAACTAATTGACAAATGAAACATTGGGCATATGTTAATAATTTTTTATGATCTCATGTCCATTATCCAATATTTTAAAAACTGAACCAAATATCGAACCGGTCAAAGAAAAGGTTTAAGTTTTAAAGGTTCAATCGGTATTAAATTGCTATAAAATTGATATATAATAAATAATAAGTAAAAATTACAGGAATAAGTAAAATTATACTATAAAATAAAATAATTTATTGAAATAAAACACACTAATTATGCCTATTAATATATAATAAACTAATAATAAATATAATAATTTAAACTAAGATTGAATCCATTATTATTTTAAACAATATTAAAAATAAAAGTTGTATTTCTATATTATTATTTATTTTAAAACTCATTAAAGAAAGTCAATAAAAAAGACTCTAATTTTATTCTAATTTCTTTTTTAATGCCCTTTAAACATAAGTTTAATATTATTCTTAACACATTCTTAAATTATCTTAAGCAAAATTACTTATATATACTAATTAATAATTCAATTTATTAAATAAATTTATGATAAAAATAATAATTAGTTTTTAAAAATAATAATTTAAAATTGTCAATTAAAATTTAAATAGATAAATAAAAACCTAAATTTTGACAAATATAATTTATTAGTGAGATTAAATAAATTTATTATTTTTAAGGATAAAAATAGTAATTTATTTTTTAACAATAATAATTTAAAACAAAAATTTTTATTTAAAATATAAAGAGATAAATATAGAATATAAATTTTAAAATATATAATTTATTAGTTAGCTTGTTCGAGGGATTAGAAAGAAAAAATTCATTGAAAATTCAAAAATTAAGATTGGCATTGACAAGGAGATACATGGGTTGGTGTGCAAGAAGCTAGAAGGAGAAACTTACCGTTGGTGATAGTTCCCCTTGCTTAGAAAGATGAGATCAGATTTCTCATACTGATTATAGTATCCTTATTATGTTTCGTTAAATCTTATTTATATATTTATGTGAACTTTACATAAATATATGAGTGATATTTGATAAAACAGGGTTGGAACAGAGTAATTGAAACAGAGAATTTGATGTGAAAAAGATAGTAAGTTCCACGTGCTAAAAAAGATGGTACTTAATCAATTTTTTAACAAACCAAAAATTAGATGGGTTCATGTTTATTTTTTTATTTTATTTGTTGCCTACAACGTGTCTTAGGCGAGTTCCAATTATAAGAAGACACTTTTAAGTCATCCATACTTAGATTAATCTCTGCTCGAATTAGGTAAGTCCCTTGCAAGAGATAAAGCTCTGGCCTCAAGTTTTAAGCAGCTACATACACGAGAAGGGTTTGAACTCACGATTTCACTTAAACCAAAAGAGCCCCTTACTAAATTACCTGCACCCTGAAGTTCATGTTTATTTCAACCGATTTGAGTTCGATTATGATAAGTTCGCTCAAGGCTTTGTCAGCGAGTACTAAAATCTACCTATGAATTACCTTACCCGTTTTGAGTGTTGAAGCAACCGGTTGAGCCGGAGAGAATCTTGACTTCATCTAGTTTTTCATTGGAACATTCTAAGCCATTGTTAAGGTGGCACTTCTCCTTCCTCTCGGAAGTGTCTTTTCCCTCCTGTAAACTTAATTTCTAAGTGGAATCCACGAATCTGCTACGTCATCTTCCATACTCATTTAAACCAATCTATGATAAACACATGCATACCATGATGGACGACGTTCTTTAAGCAGCCATAAATCAATAAGAAGTTGACAAATCACAATGGAAGATATTTGAGCACGTCGTTTACATTGAAGCATCGCAATAACAAAATGGGATTCTTTTTGTCAGCCAATCAAAAAGCACTCTAACCAGAAATTATTCAATGAAAAGCGCATAACACGATCCCAAATGCCAAGCATCGACTCTATTAGACGGACAATAAGGTGATATCAGGCCTTGCAATAGTGTGTATCGTAGTAAACAAAACTGCAATTGCAGGTGGCATTGTATAAGAGCTACAACATAACCTACAACGCTCGACGTCACTGCCAGTAATCTCTAACATTTCGGAACAATTTCTTGTTAAGTTTGGCTCCTTTTTTTTATCCTATATTAATTGGGGAGTAAATTTGGGACAAGATTCTTACTTGTATAAAAAGAGTGCTCCCTCTTTGATTAGGTGCACTAATACAAAGTCAAAATTTTGTATAACAAATTTTGACTCTAGTTAAATTCCTCTTTTGAGCTGAGAGTTGTAGAGTTTGTTTTGAGTATTTCTTTGTGAGTATATTAGGGTATTGGGTGAGAGAAAAAATTATGTGATTGTAAGAATTTTTCAAATAGTAGATTTTCTTCTCAATACTTGTGGTTTTTTCTCCAATTTTGGAGTTTTCACGTAAATTCTCTTATGTTGTTATTATTTCTCTATTTCCTGATATTTTTGTCTATGAAATATCTTTAAGTGTGGGTTTGAGAGGTTTGAATTCACAACAATTGGTATCAGAGCTAAGTTATGTTTTTCTTGAAAATTCTAAGTATGCTCTGTAGTCGCAGTTTTGATTGATCATCCACATCAGAAAAGATTTTCTTGAGAAAGATTTATTTGATGCGGTGGAGCTTTGGTGTGGTAGTGTGGAAGTGCATATTTAAAAAAGTTCTGGCTAAAGAAAGACTTGGTACTTTAGTTTGTCCGTTTGTGACTCACCTCTCTTTCTTGAGAACTTACCTGATATACTATTTATTTCTATGGTAAAATTCATCAAGGTAGAAGTGCATAGAAAAAAATGTTAGGAAATAAGGCTTCAAATCTTGTCAGATTTTAGGTGGAAAAATTCGACAGGAGAATCAATTTTGACTAATAGCAAGTGCAAGTGAGGGACGTTTTGATTCAGTCGGAGTTACACAAGGCATTGAAAGACAGGCAAATCTATAATATCAGCACTGCTACTAGTGATACTAGCAAAACGACTAGTATAGACAGATCTAGTATGAGCGATGAAGATTGGGAGGATCTGGATTTAAGAGCGGCAAGTTGGATATGACTGTGTTTGGCCAAGAATGTCCTTGCTTTGCAAATGTGCATGGAATATCTGTAGCAAAGAAGCTCTGGGAAAAGCTCGAAGAATTGTATCAAACAAAGGGCGTCTCAAATTGGGTATACCTGAAGGAGTAATTTTATACACTGCAGATGAGGAGAGGTACTACAATTTTAGATCATTTAAGTATTTTCAATGGAGACGTCTCTGAACTGGAGGCAATTGGAGTTAATATAGATGATAAGGATTAGACTTTGAGACTTATTTGGTCTCTTCAACTTTTCTATGAGCACATGAAACCTATTTTGTTTCATGGGAAGGAGAAAATAGTTTTTCTGAAGTTACCGGAAAACTCTTTTCAGAAGAGAGAAGACTGAGTGGTGAAAGAAATGTTCCTCCTAAAGACTCAGCTATGGTGTTAGATGGATATAGGAAGAAGAAGAAGAACTTTATGAAGAAAAATATAATATGCTGGACGTGTGGACAATCTAGGCACGTGAAGAAAAATTGTCCGAGAGGTGAAACGGGTTCGGCAAGAGACTCTGGGTCACTTAATGGAGAAACTGACAATGTCGCTAACATTGTCTCTATGAATGATAATTTTGCTCTCTAAAAAGAGACATATACATCCTCATGGCATGTCGCTAATCCTAAAGTTGCTATGATAGAGTATGTGTTATTGTTAGCGGGTCTACATGTTTGCATACGAGTATTGTTTTGGCATTGATGTAAGGTCTGTGGTAAAATTTATGTCGATGACTGATGAACTTCTAAGAAAGCCAAACATGAGAGTTTCACCATAAATTTTTAGCAAGGTTATTTTCGACATGTGCCGAAGTGAAAAGCTTGGAATTGGTTTATTTTGAGTGTGTATGCTTTTATGGTGGAGCATGATACTGTGAAGCATAATAATTCTCTAAATTGAGAGTTATACTATTTTCAAGAGATCTTCATTGAGGTAGAGTGTGGTTGTGGGATCAGTCAAAGTCGTCAAGGTGGAGATTATTAGATTTGGCTCCTTTTTTTGGTTCCACATTAGTTAAGGAGCACATTTAGGGCAAGACTCTTACCTATATAAGGAGGGTGCTACCTCCTTAATTAGGTGCACCAATACAAACTCAAAGATTTGTATAACAAATTTTGACTCTAATTAAATTCCTCTTTTGAAGTGAGAATTAGAGAGTTTGTTGTGAGTATTTCTTTGTGGGCATATTGAGTTATTGGATGAAAGGAAAAATTGTATGATTGTAAGAATTTTTCACACAGTAGATTTTCTTTTCGGTGCCGGTGGTTTTTTCTCCAGTTTGGGAGTTTCCGCGTAAATTCTCTTGTGTTGTTATTATTTCTCTATTTTTTTGATATTTTTGTCTATGAAATATCCTTGGGTGTGGGTTTGGAAGGTTTGAATTCACAACAATTGGTATCAAAGCCAAGGTGTGTTTTCAAGAATTTTTAAGAAAAACACACCTTGGCTCTGATACCAATTGTTGTGAATTTAAACCTCTCAAACTCACAATCAAGGATATTTCATAAACAAAAATATCAAAAAATAGAGAAATAATAACAACACAAGAGAATTTACGTAGAAATTCACAAATTGGAGAAAAAAACCAGGGCACCGAAAAGAAAATCTATTATGTGAAAATTTCTTACAATCACACAATTTTTCCTCTCACCCAATACTCCAATATACCCACAAAGAAATACCCAAAATAAACTCTCAAACTCTCACCTCAAAAGAAGAATTTAACTAGATTCAAAATTTGTTATACAAAATTTTGATTTTGTATTAGTGCATCTAACTAAGGAGGTAGCACCCTCCTTATATAGGCAAGAGTCTTGCTTCAAATGTACTCCTCAATTAATGTGGGACAAAAAAAATAGTCAAACCCAACAATGACATGACCACTCTTTACGAAATATAGGCTTTGTTTGTAAATGGCTAATTAGTCATTCTTTGATAGCTTGAAAGGTTTTATTTATGACAAAACGATGATAATTATGTTTGATAATTAGCTTATTCAGTTAATAAATTGAACCCAGTTTGTTGATTTTGAAAACGTTAATATGAGGAGTGTTTTCCCCCAAGGGCTAAAAAATTAAAGGACTAAACGACTATTACATCCAAAAGTTATTACAAATTAGTCAAAGAGATAGAGACAAAGGTATAAATTTCACTAAATTTATACAAAATTTAAAATGTTAGTCATTAAATTAAAATTTTAAAATATTTAATATTAAATTAAAATTTTTAAAAATTAAATACTTTTAAATCTATTATCTCTAATTTTATTACGTTAATTACTTTTGTATAGACTCAATATTTAGGTCTCTTTTTAAATCAACATTTAGTATATAGTATTATTATCATTTGTATACTGTATTTAATTCAATTCAATTTAATCTAAAATTAATAAGTAACATTTAAATTAATTATTTTTTATGTAATTTTAATTTTTAACATAATAATATAAACAATTTTTAAAGTAATTTTATTTTAATTTAATATATTAAAATATATAGTTAAAATTTTTAAATACTAAAATTCAAAATTAAGATAACAAAAAAATTATTTCCTTACATTAGAAATTAAATCGATATCATTTTTATAAACTCAATTTCATATTAAATTCATTAGTGTTACATTTGAGGAAAAACTTCTAGTGTAATTCAACCGAATCCATTCTCAAACTTATTTTTAGTGACATTTTAGTGATCTCAAGTTATTCAGTTGGCCCTTGCCAATTCAAGAGAATCTCGAGAACTTTTTAATCGAACTCATTCATTATTGATAAGTTGTATTAAAAGGACTTTCGGTGTTGATATTGGAGAAAATGACAATGTTAACTTCTTTTGCTCTTTCTAAATTCTTACGAGAATATTTAAAAAAATACTAAGGGGGCGGTTGGTTCACATGGGGGAATGGTAATAGGAATGAGAATGAATATAGTGAGGAATGGGAATGGATATTATCATTATAATTCTGATGGTTGGTTA
>JAOTAY010000191.1:50244008-50254262 GCA_025629805.1 Erythroxylum baracoense
TAATCCAACATCAAACTAGGTTCATTTTAAGCCTCAATCAAGTCCAAATGCACCAAAGTAAAGTAACTTATCCTTAGTTGGTTCAACGATCACACAAAACAGAAATTTTCAACTTCAAAGCATTGTCCACAATCATGGAGGGCCTTCCCATGATCCTGGGATGAGTGAACCGAGAGTTCACTATCTAATTTCCTTTAATATCTTCAGATTTTAACACTGTCATACCAAATGCAAAACATGTTCTTAATAGTTCATTAATTATACTTCAATTCCTCATCAATTTCAGCTCAAGTCCCAACTCAAAATCATCCATATAACAAATCATAACCTATTGTTTTTCATGCATCAAAACAAAACAGAAATTATCATTCATTATAATACATGTAATCCTAGTTCTTTCTCATTTCAAGAACACTACACTAGCACATTTCTTTAGTATAAATTCACCTTCACTATACTTCAAATCCCAATCTAGTTCATCCATATAACAACAAATAACTCATGGTTTTCATACATCAAGAAAAAAGCATAAAAGCGTCCAAGTCCTTCCATCATATTCCAGCACACTTTATCATCTACATCATATACAATCCATCCCAATTCAATCATCACAATCTTTCTATTAAAACATGCCATAAAAATCAATATTTTACTTACTTGTTTAGCTTCCAATCCCAACTCAATTTATCAAGTCTACCCAGCTCTCTATGGATGCAAGATCATCATAAATTCAAGGTGAAAATATGTTGGGTTTTCAACAACAAGATGAAGACAATAAAAATATTGTAGTGGAAAAGTATTTTGGGAAAAACTCAAAGTTGTGAGGGTTGGGTGTGAGTGTCGAAAATGAGAGAAGGAAGAAGAAGATAACATGTAGCAAAAATGAAAGAGAAAATGGTCTTCCATGTATGTGGGTGTCGTGGGGTATAGGTGTATGCTAAGTGTTATGACACTTGTTAAGTAAAGACACATGCTACATGTCTTCTACTTAAGCTACCAAATGTCACTTAAATACCTAGTCTATTTATCCCTTAATTTCTAAGCCATTTATCATTCAATCTCTCATCCATTTGTTACTCAATTCTACTACTATGTATCACTTATTTCTATTGCCATGTGTAAACTTGTTTTGCCACTTGATGTTTTTCCTAGTCCAAAAATATATATTAATTCATCAATCTCCCAATTGTAATAATTAATTCCAAATTACTAATTGTAAATCATCAAACCAAAATTCAAGACATAAACAATACACAATCATATCCTAACCATTTTAAACCTTTCATAACCCAGAATATGTCAATTGAGTGTACATGCAGTCTTTGCAATATGTAAAAAATCATAATTCATATGTGTATGCCATATAATACTTCATATGGAGCCATACCAATACTATTGTGATAATTATTGTTGTCTACAAATTCAAAAGAGCTACATATTGATCCCATGCTCCTTGGAACTCCAAAACACAAGCTCTGAGTATATCCTCAACAGTCTTAATAGTTCTCTCACTCTGTCTATCTGTATAAGGATGAAATGATGTACTAAAATTCAACTTTGTACCTAATGTTGTTTGTAAACTGCCCTAAAATTTAGAAGTAAATATGGGATCCCGATTACAATATATATTGGAACTCCATGTAATCTCACTACCTTATTAACATACTTCCGGGCTAACTGATCCATTGTATTATTCTCCCTCACAGGTAAGAAATGGGTCAATTTTGTCAATCTGTCAACAATGACCCATATGGCATCATGTTGCCTCGGAGTTCTTGGCAAACTCATTATGAAATCCATAGTAATCCCCTCTCATTTCCATTCTAGAATAGGTAATGACTGTAACTTTCCAACTAGAGCTTGATGCTCTGCCTTAATATGTTGGCATGTCAAACATTTAGCAACATACTCCACCACTTGCTTGTTAATCCCTAGCCACCAAAAATGTTGTTTCAAAGTACTGTACATCTAGGTAGTACCAGGATGCATAGCATAGGCTGCTATATGTGCTTCCTCCAAAAATCTCTTTTCTCAGATCATCCACATCAGGTACACATAATTTATGCTTTAACCACAATGCATCATCCCTCGATTCAAACTCAGAGTTCAGATTCTGTTTCAACTTCTTAATAAGTTTCACTAATTCTGGATCCTTACTTTGAGCTTTTCTGATCCTTTCATGCAATATCAGTCTAAGCTTAAATGTAGCTGACAATACTTCATTTTGCCCTAAATTCAACTCAATATTCAGTGCTCTCAATTGAACTAGGTTAGTAACCTCGATGTTTAAACTTAAGCCACACTACTATTGGATTTCCTGCTTAATACATAAGCTACAATATTAGCTTTACCAGGATGGTATTCAATTATGCAATCATAATCTTTAAACAATTCAATCCATCGTCATTATCTCATATTCAGCTCCTTCTGACTCAATAAATATCTCAAACTTTTGTGATCTGTAAATATCTGAAATGTTTCACTATACAAATAATGTCTCCAAATCTTCAAACCAAACACCACTAAAGGAAGTTCTAAATCATAAACCGGATAGTTGAACTCATGAGACCTTAACTGTCTCGATGCATATGTAATCACTCTACTATACTGCATCAAAACACATCCTAACCCCTGGTGTGAAGCATCACTATATACTACATATCCTCTAGATCCAAATGTATAGCTAACACTGGTGCTGTAATTAATCGATGTTTTAACTCCTCAAAACTCCTTTGGCATTTATCACTCCATCTGAAAGGTACATTTTTCCTTAGAATCTTTGTCAAAGGGGTTGAGATCAATGAAAACCTCTCGATAAACCTTCTGTAGTAACCTGATAGTCCAAGAAAACTTTGAATCTCAGACACATTTCTCGGGGCTTCCCACTTCATCACTGCCTCAACTTTCTTTGGGTCTACCTACATGTCCTGTCCAGATACTATATGACCCAAGAACATCACTTGATCAAGCGAAAATTCACACTTACTAAACTTGACATACAATTGCTTCTCTCTCATTATTTGTAAGACTAACCTCAAATGCTCAGAATGTTCCTCTCTACTCCTCGAGTACACCAGAATATCATTTATGAATACAATCACAAAATGATCTAAGTAAGGTTGGAACACTTTATTCTTCAATGCCATAAAAGCTGTCAGAGCATTTGTCAACCCAAAAGGCATCATCAAATGTTGTACTAAAATTCAACTTTGTGCCCATTGCTATTTATAAATTGCCCTAAAATCTAAAAGTAAATCTGGGATATGGTGAGATCATATTGCGGACATGGAATAGGAGAACTTTTCCATTGTGCACCCAATATTCCCCATTATGGAAGTATCCACATTAGTGCTTTACTAGTATTTAAAAAGATTAAATACACTCAAACTCTTGTGGTTTGGTCTTTTTTTAATGCCAATGTTTAGTAATGAGACTTATCTATTAGACAATTTCATTTGTTATATTTCGTTAATTTTTCATTTATTTATTACTCAAAACAACAAAGTATTAAAATTCTTAAAATCTAATATGACATTGTTTTGGAGCTGTGAATAAAAAGAAAATTAGCAACATATGAAGTTGCATGATAGCGAAATCATACTAAAGATAAATGATAGTTTTCAAAATAACAACAGTTTGTGTAGGTTAGTTATATTCAATTTTTAGTTGGTCGAGCTATGTAAGTTAGTCCATTATTCAAGAGTACATCGGTTTTTATTTGTGGTGTTTAACCTTAACCTTAGTAAGGGAATAAGGTGGTTGCTGTGATGAAGGCTGGATAGACCTTCACTATCGAGCCAATGATTAATTCATGTGGGTTTCTACTCCTTAATTTGTCCCACATTGGTTAGGGAGCACATTTGGGGCAAGACTCTTGCCTATATAAGGAGGGTACTGCATCCTTGGTTATGTGCACCAATATAAAGTCAAAGATTTGTATAACAAATCTTGACTCTAGTAAGATTCCTCTTTTGAGGTGAGAGTTAGAGAGTTTGTTTTGGGTATTTCTTTGTGGGTGTACTGGGGTATTAGGTGAGAGGAAAATTTATGTGATTGTAAGAATTTTTCACATAGTGGATTTT
This sequence comes from Erythroxylum baracoense, assembly GCA_025629805.1. NCBI lineage: Eukaryota > Viridiplantae > Streptophyta > Magnoliopsida > Malpighiales > Erythroxylaceae > Erythroxylum > Erythroxylum baracoense. The sequence goes on from JAOTAY010000191.1 coordinate 50,248,091, forward strand.
CTTCTCGGTGTTTATGGTTTTTTCTCCGGTTTGGGTGTTTCTACGTAAGTTCTCTTGTGTTATTATTATTTCTCTATTTTCTGATATTTGTGTCTATAAAATATACCTGGGTGTGAGTTTGGGAGGTCTGAATTCCCAATAAATGGTATCAGAGCCAAGATGTGTTTTTCTTGAAAATTCTGAGTATGCTTTGTGGTTGTACTTTTGACTGATCTTCTATATCAGAAAAGATTTTCCTAAGAAAAGTTAATTTGGCGCGGTGGAACTTTGGTGTGGTAGTGTGAAAGTGCATGTCTAGGAAAGTTCTGGCTAAGGAAAGACTTGATACTTAAATATATCCGTTTGTGACCTACCTCTCTTTTTTGGGAACTTACTTGGTGTACTATTCATTTCTACGATAAAATTCATCAAGGTAGAAGTGCACAGTAAAAAAATGTCAAGAAATAGGACTTCGAATCCTGTCAGATTTGAGGTGGAGAAATTCGACGAGAGAATCAATTTTGGCTTGTGGCAAGTGCAAGTCAGGGATATTTTGATTCAGTCGAGATTACACAAGGCATTAAAAGGCAGGCAAATCCCTGATATCAGCACTGCTACTAGTAATACTGGCAAAACGGCTAGTACGGACAAATCTAGTATGAGCGATGAAGAGTGGGAGGATCTGGATTTGAGAGAGGCAAGTGAAATACGACTGTGTTTGGCCAAAAATGTCCTTGCGAATGCGCATGAAATATTTACAGCAAATAAGCTCTGGGAAAAGCTCGAAGAGTTGTATCAAACAAAGGACATCTTAAATCGGGTGTATCTGAACGAGCGGTTTCATACACTGCGGATGAGGGAAGGTACTACAGTTTCAGATCATTTAAGTGTTCTCAATATGACCATCTCTAAACTGGAGGCAATTGGAGTTAATATAGATAATGAGGATCAAGCTTTGAGACTCATCTTATCTCTTCCACCTTCCAATGAAAACTTATTTTGATTCATGGAAAGGAGAAGATAGTTTTTTTTCTAAAGTTATCGAAAAATTCTTTTCAGAAGAGAGAAGACTAGGTGGTGGAAAAAATGTTTCTCCTGAAGACTCAGCTCTGGTGGTAGCTAGATATAGGAAGAAGAAGAACTTCATGAAGAAAAATATAGTGGGCTGGACGTGTGGACAACCTGAGCACGTGAAGAAAAATTGTTCGAGAGGTTGAACGGGTTCAGTAAGAGGCTCTGGGTCAATTAATGGAGAAACTGACAATGTCACTAATATTGTCTCCATGGATGATAATTTTGCTCTCTAAAAGGGGACATATATATCATCATGGCATGCCGCTAATCCTAAAGTTGGTATGATAGAGGATGTGTTACTGTTAGCGGGTCTACAAGTTTGCATAGGGCATTGGTTTGACATTGATGCAAGGTATGTGGTGGAATTTATGTAGATGACTAATAAACTTTCAAGAAAGCCAAATATGAGAGTTGCACCATAATTTTTCGGCTAAGTTATTTTTGAGATATGCCGAAATGAAAGGCTTGGAATTGGTTTATTCTGAGTGGGTATGCTTTTATGGCGGAGCATGATACTTTGAAGCATGATAATTCTCTACATTAAGAGGTATGTTATTTTCAGGAGATTTTCATTGAGGTGAAATGTGGTTGTGGGATAAGCTAAAGTCGCCAAGGTGGAGATTGTTAGATTAGACTTCTTTCTTTTGTCCCACATTGGTTGGGAAGCACATTTGGGACGAGACTCTTGCCTATATAAGAAGTGTGCTACCTTTTTGGTTAGATGCATCAATACAAAGTTAAAGATTTGTATAACAAATTTTGACTTTAGCTAAATTCCTCTTTTGATGTGAGAGTTGGAGAATTTGTTTTAGGTATTTCCTTGTGAGTGTATTGGGTATTAGGTGAGAGGAAAAAAATGTGTGATTGTAAGAATTTTTCACATAGTGAATGTTCTTCTCAATGCCGGTGGTTTTTTCTCCTGTTTGGGAGTTTCCACATAAATTCTCTTGTGTTGTTATTATTTCTCTATTTCCTAATATTGTTTGTCTATGAAATATCCTTGATTGTGGGTTTGGGAGGTCGTTGTGAATTCAGACTTCTCAACCCCACACTCAAGGATATTTCATAAACAAAAATATCAGGAAATAGAGAAATAATAACAACACAAGATAATTTATATAAAACTCCTAAACCGAAGAAAAAATCATGGGCACCGAGAAGAAAATCTATTACGTGAAAAATTCTTACAATTACACAATTTTTCCTCTCACCTAATACCCAATACACTCACAAAGAAATACCTAAAACAAACTCTCCAACTCTCACCTCAAAAGAGGAATTTAGCTAAAGTCAAAATTTGTTATGCAAATCTTTAACTTTGTATTGATGCATCTAACCAAAGAGTTAGCACACTTCTTATATAGGCAAGAGTCTTGCCCCAAATGTGCTTCCCAACTAATGTGAGACAAAAAAAAGGAGTCAAACCCAATATTGACATGACAACTCTTTACGAAATATAGGCTTTGTTTGTAAATGGCTAATCAGTCATTCTTTGGTAGCTTGAAAGGTTTTATTTATGTCAAAATACTGATAATTATGTTTGATAATTAGCTTATTGAGTTGGCAAATTGAACCTAGTCCATAGATTTTGAAAACATTACTATGAAGAGTGTTTTCCTACAACGGCTGAAAATTAAAGGACTAAAAGATTATTATATTCAAAAGTTATTACAAATTAGTAAAAAAGATAAAGACAAAAGTATACATTTTACCAAATTTATACAAAATTTAAATATTTAATATTAAATTAAAATTTTAAAAAATTAAATACTTTTAAATCTATTATTTCTAATTATATTATGTTAATTACTTTTGTATAGACTCAATATTTAGGTCTCTTTTTAAATCAACATTTAGTATATAATATTATTGTCATTTGTATACTGTATTTAATTCAATTTAATTTAATCTAAAATTAATAAATAATATTTAAATTAATTATTTTTATGTAATTTTAATTTTTAAGATAATAATATAAACCGTTTTTAAAGTAATTTTATTTTAATTTAATATATTAAAATATATAGTTTAAATTTTTAAATACTAAAATTCAAAATTAAAATAACAAAAAAATTATATTTCCTTACATTAGAAATTAAATCGATATTATTTTTATAAACTCAATTTCATATTAAATTCATTAGTGTTACATTGGAGGAAAAACTTCTAGTGTAATTCAACCGAATCCATTCTCAAACTTATTTTTAGTGACATATTAGTGATCTCAAGTTCTTCAGTTAGCCCTTGCCAATTCAAAAGAATCTCGAGAATTTTTTAATCGAACTCATTCATTATTGAGAAGTTGTATTAAAAGGACTTTCGGTGTTGATATTGGAGAAAATGACAACGTTAACTTCTTTTGCTCTCTCTAAATTCTTAGGAGAATATTTAAAAAAATACTAAGATATAAACAACTAATATTCATGTCTTTATAAATTCTTTTTTTAAGTCATATCTTCATAAGTTATTTTATACATAAATAGCTAATATTAAACAATTAATTTTATCAAACATCAAACATCTTTAAATAAACCGTTGAAGTTATTCGCTGGTCAAATCAGCGATATTAATTTATTAGTTAACAGCTAATGTAATCTGCTAATTGTCAAACAGGCCATAGTTTGCTTAGAATTTATAAGAATATAGAAAGTGTAATTACAATATTTCTAGCAAGGAGAATTACTCTAGTAGCAGATTATGCAAGTTCAGCCCCGACAAAGCCTATCTCTGAACTTTCTGAAGCAGCTGATCTGCACAGATCGGTAAAATCACAAATGAGTGTTGAATTCATTGACAGAAACACCATTCGATAATAGCACTGTAAGCTGGAACAAAACCGGATGTAATACAAAATTTTGACAGAAGAAGACACCCAACAAAGACTACGTTGGGTTCAACCATTACTCAAACAAATCCTTGGCTTCTTTTCTATATGAAAAAGACCAACCCCAACACTTCATTTTCATCTTTGCATATAATGAGGAAGAGGACGATCTACAAGGCACCATTAACAAACTAGAATCAACCACCTCCCCAAATGATCAAAAACTAATTCACAAATACTGCTCACTTCAAAGCAAAAGCTCACTAGCAAATACCAACCAGTCTTTTGATCTTTTCTGATTCCATTTAAGAAGTATATAAACATAAAATTTGACAACTTAATTCCAAGCGCAAGGGTTAAACAAGCACAAAATTAAATCTGAGATGCTCAAGAACCCAATATCTAGTTCAACCACCGGAAACTGATGGTTAAAATGCAGAATTTCAGAGAAGTAACACCATACAGAGAACAAAATAGACCTAAAAATTTCCCAAAAACAGTCAAAATCGGTGTCCTATGAACCCATCCCAATCATATACAGATAACCCAAGTTTCCCAGAACTAGTAAGTTAAGAAAAAACAGAAAGAAACAAACTTTAATTACCATAACGACATTCAAAGCTAAAAGAAGAGTAACACCATATAGAGAACAAAATAGATGTAAAAATTTCCCAAAAAAGGTCAAATTCATTGTCCTATGAACCCATCTGAATCATATACAGATAATCCAAGTTTCCCTGATCTAGTAAATTAAGAAAAACCAGAAAGTAACAAACTTTGATCACCGATAATCCAAGTTTCCCTGATCTAGTAAATTAAGAAAAACCAGAAAGCAACAAACTTTGATCACCGTAACGACGTTCAAAGCTAAAAGAAACGTAGCCTTCTCATATTCGTCGCTCTTCGATCATCACGGGCTCCAGAATCGTGGAACCAGCCAACCGACTTCTGAGCTTCGTAAACAATCTGTGAAATCCCTGAAACAACCCAAAAAAAAAACCCAAATCCCATTCAACTCCATACATAAATTCGAGACATTAAAGAAAGAAAAAGACAAACCTTGCTTGACGGTACGCTTGTTCTCGCGGATCTCCTGTACGGTGGCGGAGATTTTCCAGTAAAGTGGTCGGCCGATGTAGAAGAGGAGCATAAAGAGTAGAGCCATTGCCACCAACCTGAACGCGATTCTCGCAGTCGTCGACGCCATGCCGTTTCTTTCAGTCGAGTGTGTGCTCGTGTGTGTAGAAACGATAGTTCTAACTAATTATCTACAATATTACTATTTTATTTCCTTTTATATTTTTCTTCTTTCAAATAATATTTTAAAAAAAAGAATTACCCCTTTGTTTGGATTTTTGAAATTAATTTATTATAATAAAATCGGCTGTATGATTGAAATTTTGTTATAATATCTACTCAATTTAATATTTTTAAAAATTAAGGAGATAAATCTAAAAAAGATTTATATTTGAATCAGTATTATATCAAATTAGATTAAAAAAGAAAAGAGAAATTTAGAATATGAATAATTAGAATTTATGTTATAAATAATTTTTAAATCAGAAATATTTTTATATTTTTTTACAAATTTTAAATTTTAAAACGACAATTAATATAATGAATTAGTCTCAAAATTTAAAATTTTGAGTTTAAATTTAAAATAATTTGATAAATGTAAATTTAAGTTCAAAATTAACCATATCTAAATAAATTAAGTTTAAACCGACATTATTTAAAATTTCAACATATTAAAAAAAATTTACTTATTAGATCAAGCATATTTATCACGTAAGTCATTTGAAAACAACTTTTTCATTAGTTAAAAAGTAAAATTACGTATTACTGGACCCTTCCAAACTTCAAGTATTTGCGAGATTCATATTAGTGGTGGTGTTGTTATAGATCAGGCATATATAGTTGTATATAAAAATATTTTAAACTATATATATAACCGTTTGGATTGAAGAATAATTGTATGTAGATTCTCATTTCTTAACAGCTAAACACCTTCCTATGATGTAGGAAGGTCAATTTTATTGTTTACAGGGTCACCAACTAATCTGGAATGCTCCATACAGTAACTCTAATATGGTTTCCATTACTGCTACTGTAGTTGAATACAACTGATACACCCTCAAGACTAGTACTAATCCTCATGTCCTAGGCAAATTCATCCATACCTCTTACACTGTCAAGATCCCAGATTTCTGTCGTGTTCACTTAGTAATGGCGTGCAACTTCTTGCCATGTTCATACCAGAGCTTTCATGGCCGGATGGGTTTTGGATTCAGGTTC
>JAOTAY010000191.1:50273006-50285256 GCA_025629805.1 Erythroxylum baracoense
CACACTCAAGAATCAATTTAAGCACAAAAGCTAGAGATAGGAGTCAAAAAGTATAGCAAAGGCCATGAAAATGTCACTAATTTATGTTATAAACTTGGGCTCAATCACCAAGACAACAAGAATCATAAAGGAAATCATAAATTTTCAACAAAGTGATGGGGAGTCTTTATATGAAGCTTGAGAGAGGTTTAAAGAATTACAGAGAAGCTACCCCCACCACAACCTTCCGAAGGAGTTCCTTTTACAAACATTCTACAATGGTGTAAATCTGAGCACAAGAGGAACCATAGATACAACTATTAGAGGTTCTTTGATGAGAAAACCTATTGATGCAGCTCATGATCTTTTGGAAGATTTAGCGAGCAATAGCTGTATGTGGTCAAGTGAGAGGAGTAGATAAAGACAAAAAGAGCAAAAAGGTATGATCCCAATTGACTCCTTTATAGCTTTACAGGCACAGATCACAACCCTCACTAAGCAGTTGAGCAACACGTAAGGAGCATCGTCATCTACGGCCAAAGCTATGCAATTATAGTGTAAGTTATGTGGGCAAAACAACCATGGCACAACTAAATATTTCTTATTGGGAGCCAGTGGTACAGAATAGGTAAATTACTTCAGCAACCACAAAAAGGTAATAATCCCTACTTTAACACTTACAATCTGGGGTGGAAAAACCACCCAAAGTTTTCTTAGAATACTAACAATACAGGTGGTCAAGTAAGACCATAAGGACCTTGTGGATTTCAGCAAGAGCAATTTGGATCTTTGGAGGGAAAAATGTACAAGTTAATGGATGTCTTAGGGTCCAAACTGGAAAATCAAGAAGAGAACCAAAAGAGGATGTTTTCGAGCTAGTAGGAAAGTCAAAAGAGGATGGAGGAAAAGTTTGATCAGATTGTGAAGAATCATGCCTCATCCATCTACAACTTGGAAGTTCAGGTAGGCCAACTTGCTAATGCTTTGTCTTATAGAAGCACAAGTAGCCTACCAAGCAATACTAAGATCAACCTAAGGGAACAACTCAAGGCTATTATACTTCGAAGTGGTAAGTAGGTAGAGGAATCAAGTGTGCAAAAGGATAGCCGAGAAAAAGAGAAAAGTAAGGACATAGAAGAAGAGAAAGAAGAAAAGAGACCTTATGTACCACTACCACCCTACAAGCCTAAACTTCTGTATTCACAAAGGGTGAGACAACATTAGGTGGACACTCGGTTTTTCAAGTTCTTGGAGAAACTGAAGAAGCTTCATATTAACTAGTCATTGGTGGAAGCTTTAGAGTGCATGCCCAAGTACGCAAAGTTTCATAAGGACATACTCACACACAAATGCACTTGGGAGGACAATCAAACGATAACTTTGACAGAGAATTGTAGTTCAATCATATCAAGCATAATGCCTTCAAAACTACAAGATCCAGGGAGTTTCACTATTCCATGTGTTATTGGTGACTTTGAATTTTCTAAATGCTTATGTGGTTTAGTTGCAAGTATTAACTTGATGCCTTTGTCTGTTTTCAAGAAATTGGGACTAGGAGAGTTCAAGCCAACATCCATGTTAATTTAACTTATAGATAAATCCATCAAGAGGCCATTTAGAGTTATAGAAGTTGTGTTGGTAAAAGTGGACAAATTGATCATTCCAATTGATTTTGTTGCGTTAGATTTTAAAGCTGATAGAAATTGTCCATTGATATTGGTTAGGCCCTTTATGAATACTGGTAGGGCATTAGTTGATGTGCATGAAGGAAAACTTGTTTTGAGAATTGGTGATGAGCAAGTTGAATTTAGTATGTCAAAATCTTTGAAGAAACCGATGGATGGTACTGTATGTATGAAAATCAATGTTGTGGAAGAGTGCGTCAAGGAGGTTAAAGAGGAAGTTGATGAAGTTATTGAAGTGCACAGGGATGAGAGTGTGAAAGAAGAGGAACTATATAAGGAAGTTGATCTAGAGAAGCTAGAGAGAACAGATACACCCATACCACCTTCCATTGTTAAGCCCCCATTTTAGAGCTTAAACCCTTACCTTTTTACTTCAGATACACCTTTTTAGGTAAGAACCTACCCATCATTATCTCCAACCAATTAGATTGTGAGCAAGAAGAGAAAGTGGTGGAGACCATTAAGCAGAGGATGAGAGCCACGGGGTGAAAATTTTCTGATATTAGGGGGATTAGCCCCAATTTGGTGATACATAGGATTAACCTAGAAGAAGGATATAAAATTGTGAGGGAGTGACAGAGAAGGTTAAATTCTAACATACAAGAGGTTGTGAAGCTTTTAGATGCAAGGATTATTTATCCCATTTCAAATAGTTAGTGGGTGAGTCCAGTGCAGTGTGTGCCTAAGAAGAGTGACATGACAGTGATAGAGAATGAACATGGTGAAAAGATTTCTACTAGGACCATTATAGGTTGGCAAGTGTGTATTGATTGTAGGAAGTTCAATTTGGCCACCAAGAAACACCATTTTCCTTTACCTTTTGTCGACCAAATGATTGAGAGGGTAGCTGGCCATTCTTTTTACTATTTTCTTGATGGATATTCAGGTACAATCAAATGTTTATATACCCAGAAGACCAAAAGAATACCACTTTCACTTGTTCTTATGGGATTTTTTGCTTATCGGAGGATGCCTTTTGATTTATGCAATACACCTGCCACATTCCAAAGATGCATGATTGCCATATTTGAGGACATGAATGAGAACTTCATTGAGGTATTTATGGATGACTTCCATTCTTTGGAGATTCTTTTGATCATTATTTGCTTAATTTAGACAGAGTACTTCAAAGATGTGAGGAGTCTCATCTAGTCTTAAACTGAAAGAAGTGTCACTTCATGGTCCAAGAGGGAATTATATTAGGCCATAAGATCTCATGCAAGTGGATTGAAATGGATCGAGCTAAGACCGAAGTGATTGAAAAGCTACTACCTCCCACCAACATCAAGGGTTCCGAGCCTTCCTTGGTCATGCAAGTTCTACAAATAGTTCATTAAGGATTTTTCTCTTATTGCTAGACCCTTGACTCATTTATTAGTTAAAGATGTGTCGTTTGTGTTTGATGATGATTGTTTGGATTTTTTTAACAGGTTGAAGAAGGTAATTACAACAGCACTCATTTTGACATCGTTAGATTAGTCTCTTCCTTTCAAGATTATGTGTGATGCAAGTGAACATGTTATTGGTTGTGTACTTGGCCAGTGGAAGGAGAAGCAACTGCATGCCATCTACTATGCAAGCAAGATCTTGATGGGAGCACAACTGAACTACAGCACTACTGAGAAGGAATTGCTTGTAGTGGTATTTGCATGTGAGAAATTTTGTTTTTATCTTTTGAGCTCACAAATTATTACTTTTACAGACCATGTGGCGTTACGTTATCTCTTTGCTAAGAAGGATGCCAAGGCTAGGCTCATCCGGTGAGTGCTTCTACTATAAGAATTCAAAATTGAGATTAAAGACAAGAAGGGAGCAAAGAATGTTGTAGTAGACGATCTATCACTACTTGAAAGAGGCACTATGAAGAAGAAATGGAAATCGAGGAGAGCTTTCCTAATAAGGCTTTAATGATGGTAAATAATCCTTTTCGTCCTTGGTTTACAGATATTGCAAACTACCTCTCAGGTGGTATTCTTCCTTCTGATCTCTCATATCAACAAAGGAAGTGTTTTTTATTTCATTGTTCTTGCCATAAATAGGATGAACTTGTACTTTATAAGATATATGCTGATAGTGTGATTCGCAGGTGTGTCCTTCAAGATGAAATGCCCAAAAGTTTGATGCAATGTCATAGTTCACTTTATGCAAGCCATTATGGAGCTAATAAGACTACTGCTCAAATCTTGGAGTGGGATTCTATTAGTCAACCTTGTTCAAGGATGCTTGAGATTTTATGCTTAAGTATGATAGGTATCAAAGTGTAGGCAACATATCGAAGAGGGATGAGATACTGCTTTCAAACATCATGGAGGTGGAGATATTCAATGTGTGAGGCTTGGATTTCATGGGACCATTTCCATCCTCTTTAGGTAACACTTACATATTGGTTAGGGTTGATTATCTTTCCAGGTGAGTTGAGGTCGTAGCTACTCTAAATAATGATGGCAAGGTAGTTTAAAAGTTTATTAAGAAGATCTTTACTAGATTTGGGGTGCCTAAAGCGATCATAAGTGTTAGAGGGAGTTATTTTTGCAACAAACCATTTTAGGCTCTTCTGAGAAGATACAATGTTCATCATAGAGTGGCTACCCCTTACCATCCCAAAACCAGTGGCCAAGTAGAGGTGGTAAGCAGAGAGTTAAAGACGAGTTTGGAGAAGGCAATGAGAACTTTAAGAAAGGAATGAGCTTTGAAGCTAGATGACACCCTATGGGCTTACAGGACAGCTTTCAGAACACCCATAGGTACCAAACCATATCGACTTGTGTATGGCAAGGCTTGCCATTTACCATTGGAGTTAGAGCATCGGGCCTATTGGGCCATTAGGAAGTTGAACATGGAATGGAAGCTAGCAAGTGAGAAGAGATTGTTACAACTTGATGAATTAGAAGAGTTGAGATTTGAAGCTTATGAAAATGCTAAGTTGTATAAAGAAAGAGAAAAAAAGTGGCATAATGCTCACATCAAAAAGAAGGAGTTTAAGAGTGGGGACTTGGTGCTTTTATTCAATTCACGACTTCAATTATTTCCTAGAAAGCTCAAGTCAAGATGAAGTGGACCCTTCAAGATCCTTGAAGTGTTTCCTCATGGAGCTTTGGAGTTGGAAAATGACAAGGGTGAAGTATTCAAGGTCAATGGGCATTGATGCAAGCCATACTATAAAGGGACATACTCACAAGAAAGGGAAGTCATCTCTTTCCTTTCTTCCCCTCTTTCATGAATGCATGTAGAATGGTCAAGCTGACCTTAACTTAGCATGTTTACCTTTTTGCTTGTCTTTGTTTACTTGTTATTTGATTTGCTTAGCTGTGATTAAGTTTGGTTTGAGGTGTTTATTTGGATTTTGTTTGAATTTTAACTTGTTTTCTCTCCAAATTTCTTGTTGGTTATGTGATTTTGATGTGTTTGCAGGTTGTTTGAATGTTGAGAATGCATGCTAAGCTTAGAAAAGGGCTAAGAAGTTGGAAAAGTTAGAGTACCCACGATCGTGGGAATTAGTTTGTTTCCCACGACCGTGGGAAGGCTCCTCAAAATCTTTTTGGAGCCTTAACCCATGATCATAGGAATGGGTTTATTTCCCACGACGTGGGAAGGCTTTCCAAAAAGTTTCTGGAGCCTTAACCTACGATCATGGGAAGGACAGGGATTCCTATGATCGTGGGATTCCCCATCCGAAAATTTTTAAAACTCCCTCCTCCTTCTTCTTTCTTCATTTCTTCACATTCTCTCATTCTAAAAAACGAAACCCCAATCACCTAAACCTCACAAATCCTTCATCTTTCCTCCAAATCTTGGTATTTTTCTTAATTTTTTCCATCATTTTTCACTCCTTTAACATTTATTTCACATTAACCATTCAAGAATCCAAGGATTTGATAAGTTTTTCTCTCTTTCTCTCTCAAAAACATGCTCACCTCTCTCTTGCCAATTTTTGCAGTTTTTCTCCTTTAATGGCTCCAAAGAAGCTTGTGGCCCAGAAACCAATCGACCAATTGCACCTTCAAGTCTCCAAAGAAGGCAAACATGATATGGCGGCCACTTTTTGTACCTCATTCCCTATTTTTCAGAGGAAGAAGGTATGAGATTTTCAGATTTTAAGGATAGAGAGTTATTGCCTCCAAGGTACTTTGATTTTGAACTATTACAAACTCTAGTATTAAGGCATAACGTTGAAAGATTGGCTGCGAATATTAGTTGGGGTCATTTAATTCGTTGTGATGTAGCGATATACCTCATGATGACTATAGAAATTTTCACCATTGTGTGCTACAATCCTAAAATGGACACATTCTAGTTTAGGATAGGTGGTCATACATATAAGCTTGATTATATTGTCATTCGTGCGCTTTTTGACTTATCTAACTAGATGATCATGACGATTTTTATATGGATGATTATTGGAAAATCCTTACAGGTGAAAATACTTTTGACTCTAGGAATGCACCCAACACTTTGATTCATAGCACCGTGCACTTACTTCTTCACAAGTTTATGGTCGTGTTTGGTTAACAGCTTTTTAGCTGTTTTTTTGGCTGTTTGACTTAAATTAGTTGTTTGACCTATATCAATCAACTTTTTATTTGTTTGCTTAGGAGCTGGTTAGGTTGGCTGATTCAACCCAACCAAGCAATTTTTCACCAGCTCCTTCACTACAACGTTTAGAGATAGCTTATTCATTTATGTCGGTATTGCCCCTCTTTACTCTCTGTTCTCTATTCTCGGTCTTTTCGATCTTCTTCTCTTTACTCTTTGCTCTCTGTTCTCGATCTTTTCCATCTTCTTCTTTTTCTTCTTCCTCATTCTTCTTTTTTCCCTTTTGTTGTTCCTTTCATTTAGGATTACTAAGGTTTCGTCAAGTGGGTTGCTTGAGACGATTTTGGATAGCGCAACCACATTTGAAATGAAGATTGTGGCAAATGATTTGCATGGAGATTACCAGCTTCAAATGGCTATAGACATAACCGAGCCAAGGAGATTCTTAAGGCAAGTCAGTAATTGCTATTTACCTGTTTTGTTTTATTGTTTCAGATGAAAAGTTGTTCAATCTTCTTTGGTTAACAGTAATCATTTTACATGTAAAAACTTGACCTATAGAAGCATTTCAATTAAAATTTAGATTTTGGAATCGTCTAGCATTTGTTAAGTGAGACTAAGAGATAGCGTCATAATGTGTATAGCTTTATGGTTGTTTTATTTTTTTGCCTTTGGAACTGTTGAAGCACAAAAACAATTTTATTACCATTGAGGACTTCACATTTCTATACAAACATGGCATAAATAGAGTGAGGATTCCCATTGGTTGGTGGATTGCTTTTGATCCTAATCCTCTAACCCCATTTGTTGGGTTTTGCCAGAATTTAACAGTTTTGGTTAGGTTTTTAGTCTTTCTATTCTCTTTGATTCATGAAGTTTAGTTTAGCTCAAAAGGCATTTGATGGAATGACTAATAGAGGGTTTTCTGGTACATATATTGCATTTTTTATTATGGGGTTTTTTCTACTTGTTTATTTAAATTGTCGCTATGGGCTTTATGTGGAATCATGGGTTTAGCTTCATTGAGGCTGTTTATTCGCATTTCTGATTTTGATGGGGATCTATAGGTTTATGTAATGATCTCTACATTCACTGTATGAGACTGTGGCTTTTCAACTAATGCATTCAGATTTTAACGACATTTTTTTCAGATACCTATGTTCATTGCTCTGAGCTGTTGTTTGATACTATAATGATCTCAATATTCATTATATGGGACTATGGCTCTTAAGCTAAAGCATTCAGATTCTAATGGCATTTTGTTTATATCACTTTGTTCATTGTATTGAGTTGTTTTTGAGTTTATAGTTGTTGTTTGATCCTCACAGTCTATGTAATGATCTCTATACTCAATGTATGGGACTGTGGCTTTTGAACTAATGCATTCAGATTTTAATGGAGTTTTTGTTCAGATCAGTATGTTCATTGTAATGAACTGTTGTTTTTGTAAAGATTTTGACCGCAACTGAAACTTAGCTTGTATAGTTAGGAACTCCATTTCTTTTTCTTTGTAGAAATTGATATGTTACATTTCTTAAACATGTTTCTTCAGTTCTTTATCATGGCTTTCTATTTTAGATGGTTTAGGAAATGGGTGGCAAGAAGAAGAAGACTTTCATATTCATCTACCTTGTCTCGGCTGCTGGGACTGGATTCTTCTATATGAAAAGGAAAAGTGCTTAGAAGGTCACAGAGAACCTTGAGTTCTAGAAATATGATCCTCAGATTAATCTCCATGTTCTATTTATAGAGGCAAAAATGAAATGAGTATGAAGCTATGCAACTGTCTACTATAAATGTGTTATTGTAATACTGTATATTGGTATTTGAGTCGAGCTGAATCAGTACATGTTTGAGGCTCTTTTGCTATTGATTACTCACCGAGCACCTTCCTCCTTGACCCTTGCTCGATATCTCTCCATTTCTATTTGCAGTTTTAGGGTATTGACTAAAAACTAGTTACACCAAGTTTCTCATAGGGAAAGTTATATATAAAACATTATTCTATAAAAAAAGAATATAAGTGTCATTATAAGAGCTAATACATGATTGGAAGATAAATAATGGAAAAAATCATAATTTGTGAAGAAATATTTTATTTCTTAATTACTCACTTATCATTCATTAATCTTTTACAACAATTGTCTTATAATCTAAATTCTTATAAGAATATTCATCGAAATATTAAAATATATAATATTCATACCCTTATAATTTTTTAAAGTCATGTCCTCATAAGTCATTTTACACATAAACAGCTAATACTAAATAGCTAATTTTACCAAACATCTCTGACAAATAGCTAATTCAATTCGCTGGTCAAATCAGCTAATATAATCAGCTAACAGCTAAATACAATCAGTTGATTGCCAAACAGGGCCTATGTGCCTAATTGTTTTTAACAAAATTGAAAGCAACAAGTGTTCGGCTAACGAACTTTTCTTTCTTTGGTGCATGGATTGTAAAATCAAAGTAAATACCCCGTATCACATTTTTTGATCTATTGTCAATTATGTTACTAAGAAAAGCTCATATTTTAGCATGGCTTACATTGTTACTGCTTGCTTTATATTATAATCTTGATGTGGATAGTGTGTGCACAGCTAGATTTGATGTGTTTGATGTACCTTATTTGAGACATTCCGAAATTTTGAATGGAGCTCCGAAATCCTCAGACGTGCACTACTGTTAAGAATAGGAAGGGAAAGGATGCAACCACTTCTTAATCATCCATATCTCAGGCACCCTCAGAGCCCCAAAAAAAAGCAGTTGAAGACGAACTAATTGTAGCAGCAGATGTCGACAAGTTCCAGCAAGTCCTCAATCAAATGGCCTATAACCTTCAACATATGACACTACAAATTAATGAGCTTGGCAATCAAATGGGACAAGTGCTTAAGGAGCAGTGGTATATAAAAAAGAAATTCCTCAAGTTCATCTAGATGAAGAACATTGAAGTCCCTTCTCCTACGCCTTCACCACCACAATCTCCATGAGCTTTCTTACCCTTTACTTTTTACGTTGTATTATTTACCTTGTTAGTTGTTTTACTTACTTGTTTGTTTTATTTTGGGTTTTGTGTTTTGGTTTTCTTTTGTGGTTGCCTTGTCACATTGAGGACAATGTGTTGTCCAAGTATGGGGAGGTGAAATTTTCTTTGTCAATTGTATTGTTTTAGTCACTGCTTTCATTTAGTTAATTAGGATGCATGTTAACGGCATATTATATTGTTTTATGTTGTTTTATGTTAAGCAATGAAACCACATTTGAATCATTTTGATTTATTTTGCCATGAGATTCTGTCATGATAGTTAGAAGGAGATTGAATGCATGCTTGAACTTAGACTAGGCTACTTGAGTAGAGAGTGAACAATGTTGAGTGATGAAAAGTAGTTAGTTGCATAAGTTTACTCAGAATTTGACACTTGAGCAATGAGGTAGTGTAGAGATACATAATGAATTTTCATTTAAGCCAATGTGAGGATTGAGTCGATATGACTCCATCTATAGTCATTTTATTCTTTGTTTGTGTGATGCTTCCTTAGGTTATTACCTTCAGAACTTGCTTTGAATCGATTTGAGTCTACTGGATGCATGCTTAATAGAGATGATTAAGGCCCTTTTTGTGTTAACTCTTGGCTTAAATGACCTACCGTTTATTTTCCCTTGCTACCCTCATTGAGCCTTGACCATTCTATTTCTTGAAAATAACCAAAAAATTTAAAACCCAAAACCCCATTAACCTACCCATTTATAAGCTTAGTAGAGTATTAAGTTATGCCTTAGTTAGGATTGTTGTGAAAAAAAAATTGAGATAAGTTGAGGATACTTCTACTTTTGAATCATAGTGCATTTAGTTGCTATTTTATTAATAGTTTCTTCCATGTAAAAAGAAAATAGAAAACAAGAAAAAAATGTTGAAAAGAAAAAGGAAGAACACTTGAGTAACATTATAAGTGTAGAGTAGTAGTATATTTACACTTGTGTACTCGGAATTATGTTTTGTTATCCCTTTTTCCTGCTTTTTACTTTACGAATACTTGTGTTAAACCCTTTACCTATTTTACCCACCTTAACCTTTACCCCATTACAACCCGAAACAAGTCCTTTTGATCTATTTATGCATGCAATCATTGTAGAGGAGAATTAGTGTATTAGTAAGCCTATGGTAGTGTAGTTTTCTATAGAAAATTTGAGTGAAACACTAACCATCAAATACTTGAGAGAAATGAGTGAAACCATGAGGAAGATTCATTTTGTATCTATATTTATCTTTGAGTGATGATATCATAGTTGCATATGTACACTAATGAAAAGTAGTCATGATATGTGTAGTAACTTGATATTTAAGTTGGTTAAAATTTGAGGGATTGTATGCTTTAATCTTTATGAAAATGAAGTGATGGAATTGATTGGTTGTGTTAATTTTGCTTTAGGACAAGCAAAGATTTAAGTGTGGGGAAGTTGATAGATGTGCATTAGTGTGTGTTTTTCTAAATATTTGGCATGTTTTTCTTGCATAATAGTTTATTATTGTTGTATTTTAGGATTCATTTTGTATGTTTTCATTTAGCTTGATCTTCATTGTTATTCTTTTATGTTTAATGTTAATTTAAGGTAAGAATTGATTATTTTGATGTAGGAATGGAGGTTGGCAACTTTGACATTAAGCCGGAGACCAAAAGAGGAAAAGAGAAGAGAAGAGGAAGCATGCCAATTCCTATGATAGTGGGATGTTTAATCTGAGAACATATGTGTGGTTCACTTAATTTTTAAGTTTTTCGGTCTATATAAGATAATAAACCCCTATCGATGAAGGGAGACGTGAGACCTCTATGTAGAAGAGCCTCCTTGATTGAAAAATCTAGATTTAGAGTCTTAAGAGAGGTGGTGATTCAAGGATCATCAATCACAATTGGGAGAAGAGCTTACCAACACTGAAATTTCCAAATTTTGGTAGAGAAGAGGAGAAGTTTTTTTATTTAATTTTCAGTTGTTTTATCTCTTCTAGTCTTTGTAAGATGGAATATTCAATTATTGGGGATGTTATGGACACCATGAGTGGCTGATTTAGTTTTAAGGATTACTTTTAAACTATCTCGTTAAACTCTTATTTTATTGATTTGAATAAAAGATGTTTTTAATGAATGTTGAATATATTTATACTTTGCAATAGATCAAGAGATTGAGTAAGGTAATATATATAGGATCGTACAACGAGAGTTGGCATTCTATAGACTTATATTAATCATATTAATTGATTAGTTGAAAGAGAGATCTTGGCGAATTTAATTAATCATCCATAGGATAACTTAATTATACGATCCATAGGATAATTTAATTGAAAGAGAGATCTTGGTAGATAGAGAGATTGCTTAATCATCTTCATTTAATTTGATTAGGGGCAATTAATTATACCTTGAGAGATTGTAGTTAATACATTTGTACATCTTAGGTGAGACACAATTCCATTAATAAAATAAGAGGGAGACAAGATAGGGAAGAAGTGATCTCTAGTTGTTAAATCTTGATTTCCAATTTTTTGCATTTTGGTGTTATCAATTGTTCATTGTTAGTTATTTAATTTTCCAGTTATTTTCCATAAAACAATTTTGAGTCTTAAACAAAGATTGATCTAAATTAAGTGGTACCTAAGCATAATCCTTGTGGGATCGATATTCACTTTTTAACTACAAGTCACGACTTGTATACTTACGATTTTTTAGCGTAAAACTAGCAGACTATTTTGCAATCAACAATATTGATGTTCATAAAGGTTCACCAGGAAAGAAAATATCACGAAGGAAAAGGCAAAAGAAGATGAAGAAGAATGACGGTGGAAACCATAACCTAGAAGCTCATGTGCAATTTACAAGATCTATGACTATGATACCATTACACAACTTATTTAAACCACCCTGAGTAAAAGAAGTACATCGAGCTACCGAGGTTAAAAGAAATGCTGCATGGGAGGCAGTGTAACACCCACATAATACCCCCTGGAGGATATGTGGATGCCACACAAGACAGTACAAACAAACAAAAAACATTTT
>JAOTAY010000191.1:50292300-50320885 GCA_025629805.1 Erythroxylum baracoense
ATATTTTATTATTTATAATTTTAAATTTATATGACTAATAATATATTTTTAATTATTTATACAACAATTAATAGTTATTAAATCAACAAACTTTTTAGTAATTTTATCTTTTTTCAGCAACCGCAATCGCATTTGCCAAATACCTATTTTCATATTTCAGCAGTTACCAAAACAACAATCTCAAATACATAAGTACTTATTATACTTATCATTTCAGCAGGTTATCATAAGACTCCTCACTTTTAGAGGGTTTGAGAATGGACATTGACGTACTTAACTTTTTCCTTGTACTTTTTGTAAAAAGTTTATTTCTGTAATTCGAACCTGTAATCTTTTAGTCATTAAAAAACAACTTTTACCAATTACTCCAAGACAAAAGATATTGTATTTAAATCTTATTTCCATATTTATCCTAATTTTTATAAGTTATTGTGTCTATCACAACAAGAACATAATAAGATCTAAATACACAAAAATATTTTTAATCAGTAGCACACAACATTTTGAACGTCAACTTCTAGCATAAACAAAAAAATAAATGCGTGAAAATAAAATATTAAAAAATTTAAATGCACGAAAATAAAATATAAAAAAATTAAATGGTAAAGTTTTGACACATCAAATCCTCTGTTTCAGTTACTCTGTTCTAACCCTATTATGTTAAATCTCATACGTACATTTACGTAAGGTCTACGTAAATATATGTATGAAATTTAATAAAACATGATAAGAACACTACAATCGACATAGGAGATCTAATGCCAAGCTTCGGAGGCTACTAAAACTCTTCCGTCTCTTCTTCCTAGAAAGATTGGCCACATTATATTTGTTCCATTATTGTTAGAACTGATACATTGGTTAACGTATGATTTAATTTGATTCGACTTAATTTAAATTCAATGGATTAATCTTGATTTTATTAAACTCGAGTATTCAGACTCGATTAGGTTTAAATTTGGACTTAAACAAATTTTATTGAACTTGTCCAATTATGACAAATCATATAAGTACAAGCTTAAATTTAAAATTAAAATGACATCATTTTAGAAAATTTTCTAAGATAACATCATTTTGAATGATATTTGAATTCGGACTGAATTGACCTAATTTGTGAAACGATGTATTATATAGAACTTTTTTAAGAAAAATTGAATTCGGACTGAATTGACCTAATTTGTGAAACAATGTATTATTTAATAATTAAGAGCAAACAAATAAATTTACAATATAAATTTGCTTAATTTAAAAAGAATTAAAACTTTTACATAATAGCAACACAACCAAAAACAAATCTTCAGAAATCCAAACAATTATTAGGTCCTGAATCATCAAGAATTCAACACATTACACTTCTTCCTGATCTCCCCATCATTGCCAGTAAGAACTTCTACAGCTCCTAATCTTTTCATGGATTGAGCGAATTCCTGCAAAAACTTTTTAGGATCAAGCAACTCATTAACAATGTTGGAAGAGCCCTTGTCGTTGAGAAGAGCTGCATCAGATTGGAAGAGGCCTTGGTTTGAATTCAGGTTCGAATAGTAACTATTGTCGAAGGATAGAGGGGTTCCTGGATCCACTGGAACTGTGGTTGTGTTGTCTGACAGGTTCCTGCATTTAGTTTTCAGGAAAGAAAGATAAGCTGAGCTTAGTGAAGGATCCGAATCTCCTTTTCCTGTGAAGTTGTAGATCCTGTTGCTGAAGAAATTGCAATGCCCTACTCCAATGGTGTGCCCACCTGATCAATCGAATATTCACATCTTAGATTCGCAAAGAAAAGATTTCATTAATTTAGAGTTGACAATAAGTTGGGTCAGACTCGTATCCAATTATTTTATAGCCTTGAATCTGGCTGCTAAACCTTTTCAGGCTTGTACTTTAGAGTCTAGTTCAGATCGGGTCAAGTTGGGTTGATTGAAGTCTTAAGACTTCAACTCCAACTTGAAACCTGAAACCTGAACATTTTTGGCTTGAGCCCAACCTTAAATCTAGACAAATTGGATTATGTTTATTGATTCTGAGTCAAGTTTGGTCAAATTGGGTAAAATTCGAACTGAGTTTTACCTGATGAGACTTGGGCTTGAGATTTTTTTTCCCCCAGCCTATTTAAATCATTATCTTGTTATCTAAGCATATCTAACTTACCAGACAAAACGACTAGATCGTGAACAGTGAGGCTTTTGTTGGCAAATGATTGTTTCAGCATAGTGAAGTTGAAGAAAGGTGAAGGGATGTTGGCTAGTGCCTCTGAAGCTCTCGACACCTTCCCATCTCTTCTTCCAGTTAACACTTCCCACATTGACCTGTTAAACTGATAATCCAAAATTCTCGCATTTGGTCACTTCTGATAGAAAACAACAGGAAATTGTTTCAACATTCTGGTTAGTTAAGAGCTTACTTGGAAGGACACTGAGTCTCTAGCAGCTAATGCAACGACATCTGCACAAGAAACAGTCCCTGGACATGTCTTCTCCAATTGGGTCTTCACTTCATCTATAACATCAAATCCTGACAGAGATTGGTTTGGAACTGCAGCTTTTTCTGCAGAGTTATTTGCAGTAGAATCCAGCAATACTGATGCATCACAACCCTGAAACAAATCATGATATTAACTGATCATAAAGTGAAAAAAAAAAAAGAAGAATAAGATTGTTGATGTAGAATCAGGATTTACCCTAACAAAACAATCATGGAAATGCATTCTCAGCAACTTAGCAGGCAATTGCGGATTGCCAGAAACACGTCTCCAAGTGATTTGCTTCACAATTTCCTCAGCCTGAGGACAAGTGTCTTTATAGAACTTTTTCCTCAGCTCCCCTCCATGACCAACTCCGATCAGTCCAAACATCAACCCCATGAACAAGAAACTTAGCCTACTACTCCTCATTCTCGCTTTGACAGTGATTACCTGTGAACTGTGCGTTCTTATATAGAAGATAATGAGGCAAAAAAAGGGTTTTCTTCTCCCACTAGAATGCATCACTCATTGCAGAAGCAGAACATAGAATATTGATCAAGTTGGTATTCGAGTTGACTCTTGCTTTCAATGTATCACTTTTCAGACATAACTAAACTGTTCCTGAAATTTTTTAATGTGTTAGTTAGAATCTAAACACAACGACTTAGCTCCGAGATCTGTATATACAAGCAAGCCGTGTCCTTCCTGATGCCTAAATCTGCATGGACATGACCTGATAATACAGTAAACTATTATCTGTAACAGATATAAGTTATTCTTCTAGCTGTCATGGTGGGTATAAACAGTTTGAACAGTCCCTCCTAACACCGAATCTTTGAAAAACTTGGAAAGGAAGAACGTATAAATTGATTAGATTACAGGCCATGTTTCTGGTGCATAGGAGATTAATTAGTTGCATCCACCGATCTTCCATGCAGTAGTTAGAAACAAAACTTAATTATAGCCGAGTCCAAGCCTTGAAGCCAATTCGATCTCCACGATCCTTCTAATTGAAGTGACTGAATTGAATGTTAACTTTAACATAACTTTAAAGACTATAGTTAATCAATAGTAAAGGAAAATTGAAGTTCATTAGCGTCAATCACATCAAATCTATTCCTCAATTTTGAATGGCTCGTTCGTAAAGTAATTTGTTTAAAATACGTAATTTATACCCAGTACTAATGATTAGATGTCTTATTTATATCAAAAGAACATTATTACACGTAGACTTGTAAATCTAACCTTTTGTGAGATGGTCGAGTCGGTAGAGGTGAGAGTATGAGGTCAAAAAATTTTTTGTTCAAAATTTTTTATTTACACTCTCTCGATTGAGCCTGTTATACAGGACTTACTTAATGCAAAGTATTTAATTGACGTGATTTACAAATTATTGCATCAATCTAGAGGTTTACTTAATACTCATAAAAAAATAGCAATTGTGGATTCCTCCGTCCCTTAAAAAAAAAGTTAATCTATTCTATGTAACTTGAAAGTGACAACCCAAGCAATAAAATACAACCCTAAATTCAAACTTTTACATTAATAACAATATATTTATTTTTATATTCACCATAGCTCTCGTGAGAGCGACCAAACATCTCTCATTAGAACATGTATTTATATATTTCGGGAAAATTATATTTTAAGTTCTAAAATTTAGACATCAATTCCTATAATAAATCATTTTACATCATTAAAAAAAAGTAATAAAGTTAAAACTTATGTTTAAAAATAATTTAATTATCATTTTAGTTACTTACAATAAATTATTGTCAATATATATGAATAATAAAGAATTTGTATTTTACCAAAAAAATAAAGAATTTGTATTGATAAGCATCAAAGGATTTTTATTTGATTTTTTTATATTGCAAAAGGAGTGAAATAACTTAAATTGAAATAAAAAACCTAAATAAAAATTGATTTCAAACTGTTTTTAATATGTTTTTGTTTTTTATAAATACTCTTAACTAATAAAAGAGGGTGAGCTTTAAAGCAACCGGTAAAGTTGCTCCTTCGTGACTATAAAATCACAATTTCAACTCATAAAAGCAATTTATTTGTAAAAATATAAAAGAAAAGTTACATACATTATAACCCTCTCCAGACTGTTGCAAAGTGGAAAACCTTATACATAGTGTTTTCGATCGATTATATTTAAAATTATTTAAACTTAATTAACATATATATATAATAAGAAATTCTTGTATATAGTTAAAAAATATTAATTAATTAACTAAATAATATCTTTATTTATTAGAATTTTAATTATACAATAAGTTAATTACACACAATTAGCTATAAACAAGATAATAAAAATTCTAATTAAAAAAGGGCAAATTCAAGGGTACCCTATTGCAATGCAAGCCTCCCAGAAGAGCCTGTCCTCCATTTCATCCATGGCTTCCCTACTCAGTTTAAACCCAAACTTTGGTTTCTCTGCACAGTTATTTCTCTGATCATCATCACTTGCCATGACCTCCATTGACGATGCTTCTCTTAGCCACATCTTGCAGGTATTATTACTCCATATTGGTTCCCAAGTTGCACCATTGAAGCTACTGCTGCAACAATCTTCTTCTTCTTCATCATCATAACAAGCAACGACTTGAAGCTGACAAGTTGTGTCACCACAACTGCAAGACTCAGCATCATCATCGTCGCCGCCGTCACAGCCGTCGCAGGCCATATTGACATGATCTGCCTCAGAGTCTGCACTACCTTCAACAAGAAGAAAAGAAGAAACATCCAAAAGTAGAGCTTTATTATTATTATTATTATTCTCCATAACCTATCTTGGTGGTGATTTTTAGGATTGTATATATACTGACTGGTACAGAAGTTCCTGTCACTGTGATGACGATGATGATGACCTCACAGACTAAATATTAGGGGGGATGATCTGATCAGGCACCTTTTGAGGTGAAAAGGTGAAAGTTTCTGCTTGCTTGAGACCACAATTTATTGGTGGGTTTCATGTCATCTTCTAGTCTTAGGTCTTCTCTCGACAAGGAGGGAGTAGCATTAATGTAGCATCATTTTCAAGCATTTTCTTTTTTCTTATTTTTGGAAAAAAAATAGATATTGGTTGATTAGTAAATCTTGGTAGTTATTAATATTATAAATATATTAATATTGGAAATATTTTTTAATAATGACTACTAAAGATGTTTAATTAATAAAAAATATCATTGTCAAAATGTCAACATACTCAGTGCACAGGACTCTCAGTTTTACAAAGATCTAGTGAGGATCATTGATATATGCAACATTCTCTTTGTATTTTTTACAAAGAGGTTAGTTTCCATGATTCGAACATGTTGAATAAACTTTGTTTCTTCTAATTTTAAGAGATTTAGAAGGATTGAGAACAAAGTTTATAATTTTGTAAGAAAAAAAATTAATAATTTCACAAAAATTATATCTAACATTTAATGGTTTTATTTGAATTTTTTATAACTATAAATTATTGAAAAAAGTTAATTTACTGGTTATTAGTGATAATTTGTATTTATTAATATCATTAACAATAAAATATATTTTTTAAAAATAAAAAGATTTAGTAAGTATTAAAGACTATTAATTATTAACTATCTAATTGACCTTTCTTCTCCTAATTTGAAGAGAATGAGAATAAAACTTGTAATTTTGTAAGAAAAAAGACTTAATTACACAAGAATTACATCTAATTTTTATTGATTTTATTCGAACAATTCTTGTATAATTATTGAAGCGCCCTCTAGGGAGTGATCTAATTGGTAGAGTAGGAGGCATGAGATCAAACGTCTTGTGTTTGAATCCCCTACTTACTCTCTTTCGATCGAGCATCTCGTACAGGACTTGTTTAGTGCAGAGTACCCACTTGACGTGATTTGTAGGCTATTTCGTAAATCCAGATATTTACCCGATGCGCGTCCAAAGGATAGCGGTTGTAGGTTCTTCCATTTCAAAAAAAAATATTGAAGCTCATTTTAATGTTTTCTAGTCACAATTAATTATTTTTTAGAAAATAATTAATTTCAAAAATATTACATCTAAAATTTAAATGATTTTAATTGAATATTTTTGTATATTTATTGAATCTCATTTTAATATATGTCACAATATCTTAGAATGGGGTCTCCTACTTAGACTCACTCCTACTAATTTTTCAAGTAATTATTTTAATATAAATTTGAGAGCATAATAATAAGAATAAAATCTATAATATTTTGTAAAAATTAAAGTCTAATTTTTAAATGATTTTTAAATTTTTTTTGGGTAGCAATAAGTCATATATATATATATATATATGACTTGTCTATATCTTGTCTACTAAGACCCACTTGCTGTACTGATTATATATAGTGATATTAATCCAAAAAGAAGGCAATTATTAAAGCTAACTATATTGGATGACTATCTCCATCTTCAAGGTAAAGCTAAATTTAATTCATGTAATCTTAGAAAAAACGTGACACTTTCTAATTAGTTCTCACCTAATTCTAATCACATTCCTCTCTTCATTTTAATTATTTAATCAACTATATATTAATATGACGCTTATATGACTCCATCTTTACGACCATCCACCATCTCAATTACATATTATATTATATATATATATATATATACATCAACATTGAAATTTAGGTAAATTAGAATTTGACGTCATTAATTGTACGTGGTATTTATTAGTTTATATACCTATTTTGTAAAAACAATATTTTGATTTTGATTTTTAAAAATTAGTTATTAAATTAAAATTTTTATTTTAAAAATTAAACCGTAATTAAATTAATTTGTTATCCGGTATATAATATAATGAAATTTATATCAAGTGAACTCTTTTTACTATTATTGTCAAATTTAATATAAATATACAGGTCTCTTATTTATTCAAAACTGAAATAAAGTGATTATTTTTAAGTATTTTCACGTGATCGTTTCGAAACCATCTCTTTACTAATTAAAGGTAAAGTTGCGTAATATTGAATCTCTCCGATCCCTCGGTAGAATTTGTTTGTTGTTATTGTTAAAGCATGATTAAGAGTGACCAAATTGCTGGCTCTGGGTTCTGCCGACTCTTGCAATGACGTATATAATATATATGTTCAAAAGGTAGCATGATGCTGTTTCGTAAGATATCATTTTTATCATAAATCACAACATAAGTATAATAATATAATACAAATATATATATATATATATATACACACGTTAATATTAAATCCAAACCCCGTGTTTCTACTAGACTTTCTCAAATTTCACGTATTAGCGAAATTTGTATTATTATTGTTTAATATTAAATCCAAAATAATTAGTTAGTAAATTGAAATTTTTATACCAATTCTATCAAATTTTTAATCGTTCGTTTTAGCATTTTACGAACTAAATTTGTTTTAATAAATCAACTAATTAATAGTTAAATGATTATATAATAACACCAACTATTATAATTGTAAATTGTATATATATATATATAGATTAAAGCTTTTCCTGAATTACATGAAAGCATTTGTAAATTAAACCAAATGCTATTAATACAATGTGGATGATAATTTAATACAGAAATAAATACTTCTTAAAACAAGAAAATCAGAGCTAGCACATATCTACACATGCCAAGGGACTACAAGTAAAGGAAAACAGAAGAATCAGAAAGTTGAAGAACATACAAGTTTCAGAAACATCATCTCATTTTTTGTTCACAGGGATGAACTTCTGACCGTCTTTCTTCAGCCATATTGTAGACCGAGTTCGCTTCACATGATCAGCAAAGATCCTATGCCTGTGATCAAGCAAAATGGAAGTCTGTTATACATCGCTGATAACGATAAGTACACCGCAATCATTGTTGATCGCTCCTGTATCTTCGAAATGGAAAAAAGGATCTCTGAGAGGTGTTTTCCGGATCCGAAAGAGAGTATAACGATCTGAATCACGAGATAGGCTCTTATAACTAACACATTCAATTCCCTCAGAAACTCACCTTTCATATTCGAGTTTTTGAGTGACAATTCCACTTAGTAATAGCTCTGAACTGTAAACAATGGCCCCTGGAGAAGTTGACAGTGTTTAGATAATGTGCTTGTGGAATAAGTAAG
This sequence comes from Erythroxylum baracoense, assembly GCA_025629805.1. Taxonomy (NCBI): domain Eukaryota; kingdom Viridiplantae; phylum Streptophyta; class Magnoliopsida; order Malpighiales; family Erythroxylaceae; genus Erythroxylum; species Erythroxylum baracoense. Next base: position 50,300,845 of record JAOTAY010000191.1, read on the forward strand.
GCAATATAATGCGAATCTATATTTAAACCTTTTTCAAGGAAAGGCACACATTCTTCATAATCTTCTTCACAAGATAATACAAGCAGATCATCTGGGACGGTGTCATCCTTCATAGATGACCTACCAACTCTTTCCACTGCCTGAAGAGCATTTCGAACAGACATTATCAGACCAAGCAATGAAGTTAAAAAAATTTGCATGCAGGCAACCAATGTTCCAAAGTCCAAAATGGTGATTTAATTCACTTTTAATTTGAATCGTAGTTGGCAAATTTTCATCAAAACAGAATGAACAGGAAGCAGTAAGTACCTGGCCCTGAACTGCTTTAACCAAACTTGAAACTATTTCTTTACTCGGTTTGGCATTACGGGTAATCAAAACTCTCTTACCCTGCAAACGTCTTGTTTTAGCAAAACGCCATGGAGAGGAAATTTAACCAATTCAACAAAACAAATCCTACCTGTAAAAGAGGATGTTGTCGCGCATGTGCCAATGACAGTGGCAAACTAAAGCCGTACTCCTTTTCCTTTTTTGTGTCTCTCAGAATGTATTTTTTCTCATCAATTAAATAGTTAGCATGACCAACATTCTCAAGCCATTGATGAGTCACAATAGGTTTGCCCAAAGCAAGGGCTTCTAACATATTCCTCGTGCGCACAAATGTATCGGTTATGAAGTGAGTTGCATCCGTAATGGAGAGGGCTGTTGAAATCTTAAGCCGGTCCAGTATCTACATAATACAATAGAAGTAATATAAAGTTGAATCAGGTAAACAAATTATGAGAAACAGTTCATGAAAATAAGAGTACCTTTTTCTGCTGCTTAAGCACATCCTCATCCAAGTGGTGGCTAAACAGGACTCTTACACCAGTCAAATCCCTCCTCTTCCTCAATTCCTTTGGTGGAGAAATAGGTTCCAACTCAGTAGCATACAAGCTATTAAGTCCTCTCAGAAGGCAAGATCTTGAAAGTTTCTTGTTTGACTGATTACAATATCCATTGCCCACACAGATAGGTGAAGCTTCATTGATAGGTGTCACAGCGTTAGACGGAGAAGTGCACTTTGATTTGGAAATTGTAGTTCTATCCCCAGATATATTACCAGATTTTATGTTTGCTGCGCTTTCAGGACATAGGGAGGAGTCTGTATCACTCCTATCAGCAAGTTTTGTCACTTTTGCTTTTCTTTTATCTTCAGAACCCTTATCACTCTTATAAGCAGACCCACAGTTCAAACCAGCATCGCCTAGTTTATCTACATGTCCTGGTTCTTGACGGTTTTCAAGATTTTCATTTATGAGAGCCCTATTTTGGCAATCGGAGGCAGAAGATTGTGTTTTACTTTTCATATTCAAATCAGAAATAGTACTACCACTGGCCTGTGGTCTTTTGTGTCCGCTGGGAATTTTGTCGAGGTTTCCTTGGTGACCAAATGGCTTGGATCCAGAATCCAACTTATCTTCCTTGCGACTAAACATATTTCGACGAGATCTTCTTCCTCTGGGGCTGGTGGTATTACTTGAGGTTATTAAATTTGGTCTAGGGCTGTTCTGTACTGCATATAGTACAGAACCCGATTGTTTGTCAGAGTCTTCGGGCACATTTTCCACAGATTTCAAATGGGAAATTGCCAAGGACTGTCTAGTTCGATGAGCAATGGGAGTAGAAGTACCACCATTCTCTGTTAGGTGTCTTTTCTTTGCTAGGTGATCTCCTTTTTGAGCAGTTTCCTTGCATGCATCAGAATCAGGTGATAGCCTGTTTCCAAGATCTCCTTCTGGCTTTCTGAATCCAATTATCTCAGAGCGTCTTTCCTTGGAAATTTTGCTACCATGTGTTCTGAAGTGTTTTTCAGCATCTGTTCTGGCCTTCTTCGATCTAGTCATTATTACATCTACATCACACAGCTTCCGAGCATTTTCAGGATCTTTACAATATGAAATTGAAGACTTTTCATTGAATGCAGCACCAAGCCTCGACTTTCTCTTAGATTTCCTTGTTGAAACCCCATTAATGTTGCTGTTATCATGAAACTGTTTTTCTGGATGAGTACCATTCTCAGTTTTCCTTCTGGGAGATCCTTTTGCAGACTTCCTTTGGTTAGAGAATCCCAGATCAGTTGCATCTTCATGGCACATACCCTCCCCGTTAAATAACAGTTCCATGGCTTCAGCAGCCATCTGAGTATCACAACCCACGTCAGACATTGCTGGCATATTCTTCCTATTAAGAGTAGCTCCCATGGCTCCAGCTGAAGTATTGCCCTGAAACTGTTCGTTAAGTTCATTAAGAAGAGTTCTTCTAACATCCATTTCAGTTCCTTGGGTTGTCTTGTCATATACTTTTGAGTTAGGCATCAGCAATTTTGAATCAGAATGAACTAATTTTTCATTTAGGGAAGATGAGTTCCCTTCCTTGTCTCTGCATCCACTGGGCTGAGTTTTATTGAGCTTTTGGGAACTTGAAAAAGATCTCTTTCCAAAAAATTCTTCCTTCCTCCTACGAAAGATATCTCCCCCACCCTCATCTTCAAGTTTGTCATCCCAGTCAAAGATCCTACCTTTTCCATTGGTGCCACTATCATTAGACTTCTTTGCCAAGACTTGAGGTCCTTTTGTAGTTGATATACAATTTGTTTTTCCCAAACTGTTCTTTCCATGGTCAACCTCATTTTCAAACAGCTCTTTATTCTCTTCAATCAACTTCTGGACACAAGCAAGTGCATTGGCTTGTGACGATTCTCCAGGTTCTTGTGAGCCAAGGTAGCTTAATCCCGCCAACCCATCATTGCAAGTGGGAAACTGAAACACTTCTGTTCCTCCAATAGTATTCTTATTGATGGAAGGAGGTATTTCATTTTCAACATAATCACTAAAGAGGTTTCTCACTGTAGAACGACCAACCTTGCAAGTTCTACCATTCATTAGTCCCTTAGAATAACCATTATAGTTTTCTATGTCACCTAACTGCTCAATTTCTTCACTGACTTTTACTTTTGAGCCAACATTTTCTAGAGGATCTTCCCCAAGAAACTGAATATTGCTTCCGAGGGAACAGGTCTCATTGTCAGTTCCCTTCAAAGTAGCATGGCGAGCTACAAGACCAGATGTCCGCAAGGATGCTGTCCGAACTGAAGTAAACCTTGGGGCAGAACCTAAAAAGTGAAGAACAATGTGAAGATTAGACAGCAAAGCTTCAAAATGATGTTACATTAATGAAAAAAATGACACTCTAGGTCAAAGAGAGCGACCAAAAGTAAATAACAAATTGATCACTGCAAAAGTAGGGAAACAACACATCACATGTAATTGGATTCTCTAAATGTAGTTTGATAGCTTTCATTTCTAGCATGCAATATCATTTCTAGGCTTAAAATCTTTTCTTCGAGGTAAAGAATTGATGCACAGAACTTCAATTGTCATGAACTTATTTTATTGGAAACAAAGAAAAGAGTACAAAGAATGAAAATCACATGATGATCAGTTATCAAGAACATAGGAAATCCAGGTTTGTATGTCAAGACTAGTAATGCCTTCAATCTATGTTGGACAGACATTTCATCACAAAAAATTGTTAAGTATCAATCCATGTGCAACTTATGCAATCAGCTATTCTCCTTTCATTCCCTAACCGATCCTATTCATGGATTATTGACCAGTTAACCATAAGTTATATGAAAGGAAAATCACAGATAAACAAATTTCCTTCCAACTATGAAACTTGATTAAGCTCAAAACCTTCCGAACTACTAACCAGAAGCACGTTTTTCATCAGTCAAAGAATTAAATTGCTTCCTAAACCCTTTCTGACCATGTTTCGTAGGAGTGTATTGAATGTCCTTTTTCTCCAGTGAATCACATAAGCTGCCTCTTCCCGATTCATCATCAGAAAGTTCATCATGACAACCCAACACTTGAGTTCCTTTTGTTTCATCGCTATCACTATAGACAATGAACTCATCTATCAGCTGCGTTTCCATAACTTCACGGAAATCTCCATCGTCCAATACCTGAGTTTCACATCCAAAATCCAATATCTGTGTTTCTATTGCATCTTCAATGGGGACAGTTTCATCATATGGTACAGTATCTTGTAACCAGTGGAACTCGTTAGCATCCATGCCTTCTTCACCAGCTGATTATGATTACAAAAACAAATGTCAGCTCCAACAACCAAATACATTCATTCACAAAAACAAGAAAGAAAGTTTCAGTGACCAATAAAAATTCAGGACAATTCAAGCTTCTTCATATAAACACAACACAAGATCAAAGAAAACAACAACGAAACTATACTAAAAACTAATTCAAGAGGAAAAGATTAAAAAGAGACAATTAAAAGCCCCAATTTCAAACTATAATTGAGAGGTGGCCATAAAAAGCTAAACTAACATCCCACCACACTACAGCAAAACCGAACTTTTTGTACCAAATCAAACCCCCAAGAGATCATTAAAAAAGGAACGAACTTTAAGTGCATAACAACCCAATTCGAAGAGAAAAAGATAGCAAAAGAATAAATAAGGGAAAAAATACTTAGTTAATTTTACCAAATCAAATCCCAGAAAGATCATTACAAAACGAACGAACTTTAAGTGTATAACAACCCAATTCGAAGAAGAAAAAAAAGCAGATGAATAACGAAGGGGAAAAAAAGCATGATACTAGAAAAACAACATGGTAATGAAATCAGATAAGTGGAAAATCACCAGACTTGTCTTTGATTGGTTGAAATTTATCATCACCAGCTCCAACAGAACCCATTGCAATTATTCCACAAAAAACTGAGAGAAGTGTGGAATCATTTACACTCTACAGTAAACATCAATTCTTTCACGTTAAACCCAAGACAGAATCACTTGAAATGAAAAAGTCGGTCGCATCAAAGAAGACCGGATGGAGAAGGCTTAGGGGTAAGAAGGCCAGAAGGTTTTTGGAGGGAAAATTGATGCACAGGAGTGAGGTTGATACCGTAACGATGAAATTTTGTTTACGTAGGCTAATTAGCGAATGGGCATTTGGTCTAGTGGTATGATTCTCGCTTAGGGTGCGAGAGGTCCCGAGTTCAATTCTCGGAATGCCCCTTTGTTTTTGTTTTTTCCCCAATAATGCTTATGGTTTTAGAACTACATTAGTAAGCTTAATGAGTCGGGCTTTAGACAGACCCAACTCAAATCCAACTAATAAAGAAATATATTTTAGAATCCAATCAGGGAATCGTTAAAAGAAATAAGAAATGGTTCTAAAACTAATGCAGAGAAGAAGAAAAACATTGCAACAACTGAAATTAAGAATGCCTTTTCATTTTCACAAATAAAGTTCTCCACAGCCAACAAAACAAACTACAGAAGAAACAGCTATGAGCACATATCCGATTCCTAAAATCAAATCCAAAGTCTGAAGAATTCTTCTCAACATATACATCTGTCAAAAGCTAGAAGAATTCTTGTCAAAATTCTGCAAAGCAAGCTATTTCCTAACAAATGCCTTGGCCAGTGAAGCATCATACATGTAAGTCCAACTAGATAGAGGACTTTAGTCCAGTGGCAATGCTGCAGGATCAAGTTGCCAGAAATCTCTCAGGCTGCCATCCCTCTGGTCGGTCAGACGATAAGAAGGGACTTGGTGGGAGAACCTAAGAAGCTCGGCATTCGAAATCACCATTTTGACCGGAGAATGTGATCTCCCTTTTAGCTTAGGCTTGAAAACTGAGTTGAACCCATTAAGATGTTCAAGAAGCAGAACTTCTATCCCCCTATCTGTTGTTTCGAGGACCTCTACCATATCGTATTCACACTCCTGAATTTTTGAAAGTCTAATCTTCAAAGACCAGTCCCTGTACAATGCCCAAACCTCATCTTTCTTAGGCAAGATAACATACTCTTTCTTCGCCTTTCCAGAAGTAATTTCTGCAGCTAACTGATGTGAAAAGAGATTAGTAGATGTATAAGCGTCCCGTGCACGATTTTCAATTCGAAATCTTCCACAACAAACAAGCATGTTCTTGTCATTCCATCGCGGTATGTCCTTTGATGCGCAAGAAGTAAGCCATCTCACATGTATTGTACAACCTTGGGAAGAGTCGATTTTTGAAATCAGACCATAGTACTTAGGCAATCCATCCTCAGTACTGTACAATGCCCAGATCTGACCGACTTTGATCTTATCAATCGATTTTTGAGCATCAAAGTCAAAAAATTCTGCATCTGGAACTTCAATAACATCACCATTGTTGATATCAGTGCTGTTATGTCCTAATTGAGATTCTTTCGTGCCAGCTGACTCAGCCATGGGTGTAGAATTACTTCCTTCCAATTCTTTTTCACAATTCACTTTATCATAAGGTTTTGAAGATGAATCAATAGGTACACTATCATCAACCCCCGCTCCTAAGTCCTCAGGGAGAGCAATCTCTATTATATTTTTGGGCAATGAAGCTGGGTCAAGTTCAAAAGATTTTGACCCACATTCTATTTCCTTGCCTGTCAGCTTAAATGAAGGAACCATATGGGAGAAACGGGGTAATTTAGCTGAGGGTATTTGAAAACTCTGCTCACCAACTCGACAGAAAACACTCACAAATCCTTTTAGTTTGTGCAAAAATGCAACACAGACGCCAACATCATCACTGTAGTCTGACAAGACTTCAACAAATTCATAATCATACTTCCTATCAGAGTCTGCGTCCGATTTCCATTTAACATCCCAGTTCTTAAAGAGGGCCCAAGTTTCTCCCTGCCTAGGATATATCTTGTATGGGTCCTTGGGCTTACCTTTTTCCCAAGGAATCACATGAGAGAACATAAGGCGCTTATTAGTATATTCAGAGCCTCCAAGTACATACTTACCGCAACCAACTGGCATATCTTCATTTACACCTTCAATTTCGGTTTTGTCAACTGGGACAGGCTCTAGCCAAGTTATCCGCACTTTAAACCCAGGGGAGAAAACTTTCCTGATTAGAGCATAAAATCTAGGCATCGCATCCACAGAATCATAAAGAGCCCAGATCTGGCCTGCTGAAAAACATTTTTCATTGCGCAGTTTCTCAAAGTCATTGAAATCTGGCTCATCATATGCACAAGTACTTGTTTCTGACTTGGATTCAGAGCTTGAATCTGATGTTAAACTAACATGAGCCTCAGAACTTTCCTTCCAGACATTTTCTTCAACTTTTTCATGATTCACATTTAGAGTTTTGACCCCATCCAGTGAGCTCTCTTTATGATTAACCTGTTTCACTTCACTCTCATTCTTGCAGTTTGCACCCTTACTAGATTGTTTGTTAGTTTCAGATACATCCCCTTTCAATTCATTGCCCTTTTGCTCATCAATGGCACAGGATGATCCACTCCCCCTGGCCTTTTTTGGATGGCTCATGAACTCTTCATCACCACCTGCATTTTCATTATAAGAAACTGGCGGCTTACGTCTACCAGATCTCCTTGGACTCCCACCATGAGAATCAGAGTGCACTTTAACTTTAAAGTCACATTTCTCACTGGATTCTGTCTCTTCCTTCCTTCTTTTTGTACCACTTTCTGTTCCTATATTGAATTCTGCATTACAACCTTGCTTTTGGGAAAATGCTCTGTTGGGATACTCACCATTGCTCATCCCTTGAATGCTCGAGTGCACTTTGTAAGCTTCCTGACAAGGGATATCCTTTCTTTCTGTTCCTGAATTAAACTCTCGATTGCAACCTTGCTTTTGGGAAAAAGCTTTTTTAAGATGCTCAGCAAAGGCTGTCCCTCGACTGCCCAAATCCACTTTACAAGCTCCCTGATAAGGGACATCTTTTCTATGGATAAAAGCCGGCCGGTTCGAATTAGTTTCTGTTGGCCCTTGTGAAATCTTTTTGTATGCTATAAAAGACCTATTACAACTTCGACAAAGAAGAGATTTATTCATAACTTCTGTGTAATATTGGTAGTTCACATTACAGAATGGACAAGATGTCCAAAAAGTTGCACGACCACTGGGAAATGGCTGCTGAGCTATTCCTTGTTGTGGCTGCTGATGATGGGAATTTATGGCTTTAAATTTGCCACCAAAACTGTTATGAACAACATGATTGGTATTGTAAGTTGCCTTTTGTGGTTGTTTGAGAGGTGGGATAGTTTTATTCACAGAAGCTTTACGTTTTATGTCATGCAATGATCGTTTTCCTTTGTCCAAAAGCACTCTCTGAGCTTCTCCAATAAGCTTAAAAGCAGCTTCTGCACCAGGAAATCTATTTTTGTCAGGATGAAGTTGAAGAGCAAACTTCCTGTACTGCTTCTTGATCAAAGCCTCATCTGCTGTCTCTTCAATCTGAAGGATACCATACCAATCCGTCTCATTCCCAAACAGTTTCTTCTCGGCAGCACAATGCACATCACAAACCATCAGAATCTGAGAGATATTATCTAGATCTTTGTAAAGCTGCTGGGCCTTGAGGGCAAATCTACGGGCTGACACAAAATCCTTGTTCTGCATCTTACTCTCAGCAATGCCCTTGGCCCTAATAGCCTCTTCTCTATTGCAATCCATCACTAATCAAATTAGTAAAAGACCTAAGTCAAAATTAGCCGATGTGCAGAAAGCATAATATTCTCCCTAAACTTCATCCCTGCTCCACCACCTAACTGGTCCGCAGTTAAAGCATGAAGCACAGATGACACCTCTACATATCACCTCTATTCTGCATCATCCTTGCAAATAATACCAATCAAAACATCAGTGAGACTTCCAAATTGAGTGGAAAAGATCTAAAGAGTAAAAGAGATGAAAATTGAGAAAATCCTAAACAGAAATCAGGTACAATAGTAGATATACTTCATTATGGATCCGTTACAGTTCAAGACAACAAACCAAGACTGATTATCCACCCTATGTTCACGTACAATTTAAACTTAAGAAGTAAAGAACTAAAGATGAACCTCACCAAGTAATTTCCGGAATAAAACAGCATCCCGCAATTACCAAGCCCATAAAACAAACTTCATTGCCCCAAAAAACAAAAGCCAAGAGTCAATTATATCAAAAAGGGCAATTATACCATGATTGCCAAACTTTTTCGACAAACCTGTACACACTAAACGCCCACACCAGCACCGTTCCTAACTCAATTCACATAAAACACTCCACTTATCAACAAAAACCATATAAAACGTCAACTCTCAAGCTAATTTCAGACCACGTGGACCATGAACTGATACCAAATTCTAGACCCAACATTTCTAATCAAGTTTGATAAAGGGGAAACCCAACTTAAACAGCCAATTTCAAAACTGAAGAAAACAGCCTTCCAAATAATCCAGGACTAAACAACACAAATAATTAAATCCAACCCAGAAAAACAACGCCAAAAAGTTCACTAATTCAAACCAAATTTTCCATGTTACATAATAGAGTAACACAAAATGCATGAGGCGAACAGTTTCCGATGATTCTAAATCGTGAAAAATGCATTAATTGATAAGATTGACCAGGCAAGAAAAGCACGTAAAACATGGACACAAAAGAAACTAACAACCCTAGAAATTAACAGACTAGATACATTTTCAAATGGTAGTTTAAGAGAGACAGAGAGATGCGAAAAGCTTACCAAACAACCACGCAAAAGTAAAGTAGAGGTTTGTGTGGTGTGCAGAAAGTGGGAAATATGAAGCTTTTTGAATTATAATGTATAGTGCCATCTTCCCTGTTTGACCTAACTTTTAGGGTTGATGCTTTGGTTTGTATTTGCTAGTATGTCCCTCCACTTTCACCTATTTAGAATTGTTGAATTTTTTTTGTGGTATTTTATTTTGTATATTTGCAAATATGCCCCTCTATTTTAACATATTTTGGATTGAGGAATTTTTTAAAAAATTGAGATGCCCAAATAAAATTGTTATATATTTTTTATACGAATAGTAATGAGTCTGTCAATTTTTTTAAAAATTTTTTTTAAAAAATTAAATTATAAAACAAAGTTTTTTTTAATTAGATCCAAACTTGGGCTGCTTAAGCCCAACCTTATCTAAAACCTAACTTTTCTTGTTTTTGTTTAGAATAGTTAAGTTTTAAGTAAATATGGCCTGGGCCTAAGCCTGGCCCTTGGATCGAGTCAATTGAAAACATGTGAATATAATGTTATTTTCAAAAGTTATTTTCAAACTCTCCTAAATATAATGTTAATTTGTTTTCATATGGACAACTTATTAATTACAACATATTTGAAACTATCCAAAAGAGTGCTCTTAATCAAGTAATTTTCCTGATTTGTTCCTTTGTTTTTATCTATAATTTCTATTTATTCTTATTTATAATTTACATTTTAACTCTTTTTTTTATATGACAGAGTTGATCCTTATTGAAGAATTTGCTAGAAATAGAAAATTCTAACATGCTAAAATACGGGTAAATGATATCTTTTAAAGTGTACCAAAACAGTCGAGTAAGTTATTGAGAGTTGTTTATTGTAAAACTCGCACGACGTAATTACGGCTTAGGAAGGCCAACACCAATGTTCAATCTCTCTATTTTAGTTGCAAGTTGTGGATAAGTCTTTCTGTCATACTACTTAACTTTTCAGCTTAGGTACATAGGGAAAGGTCCCACAAAGTCATTTGTTACCGTAAGATTGTCATATTCACAGCTACTAAGCAAGGATCCCTAACACAACTAAAGATATGAAGAGCCGTACCTTGCAGCTTATCAAATATTAGCAGATCTGAGCAGTATATCAAGTATTTTCATTAGTTTTATTTTATTTTATTTTATTTATTTATTTACTTATTTAATTTTATTTACTTACTCTTTTAACCTACATCACTTTTTTATTGTCACATTCGTATATAGATCTACTGGAAACTTCTCTACTTTATAGTAGTAAAATTGTGTAATGTTAGATTTCTCTAAATCTTCCTTTAACGTGAGATTAAGATTGAACGTGATGATGATAATTTTAACTCTTGTTTGTTTTGAGAAATTTTGATAAAAGGTGTGATAAGAAATTTTTTAAAGAGGTCATTGAGTCTTAATACTTTTCTCGTTCAAACACGCTTTACGTCGTCGTTCTAATAAAGTTGGATGTACATCATGTCAAAAGTAGATAGTTTAATTTTTTTTAAAAAAAGATAGTTTAAATCTATCAATTAATTTAAAAGTTTTAAATTTACAAACCAAACTGCGAGTAAGGTAGAGTTCAAGCCATTCCGACTAGCAATCCAACTCTCAAGTTTAATAGGCCACAGGAGGGCCAGGCTATTTATCTTTTTAAGCAAAAAATTTTTTAAAATAATATCGTTTTGAAAAAAACAAACAAGTTATAGGTTAAGCTTAATCGGGTCGACCCATGATCTAATTAACCTAGGCCAAAAATAAGCTGAGCCGAACTGATTATGCGGTTTTTGCCATCCCTACTCTTTAAGTACAAATCAACTCAAAAACCAGTCAACTCGGGCTTGAGGGAAATTGCCAAGCCTAGCTTTAACTACTAGCTTGAAAAAAACTATTTGTTCACGTAGTCAGGGTTACTTGTATTACAGACATGCAAGGCCTAAATTTTCAGTGACGTTCCATTTTCACACATGAAGTTCTCGACATAAACTTGCATAAACAAACTACAGAGCAATTGCTGTCAGCAAATATCCGATTTCTACTACCATAACTCGAGAAGAATTCTTGTCAAAATCTGCACCTGCCAAAACCAGAATAAATCCTGTAAGAACTCTGCATCTGTCAAGCCCCTTTAGTCGCGTGTGCAGAACGATTTGCTTCAAATTCCTCTTCAGATTTTTTCACCTCATCAAAAGATTTTGAAGATGAATAAATGTGATCACTACCAGCAAACTCTCCTACATCCACAGGGATGGTAATCTCTTCAATATTTTGGGGGAGTGAAGCTGGGTCAAGTTCAAAAGATCCTTTTGGCACACATTCTCTTTCCTTGCCCGCCAGTTTAAATGAAGGAATCATATGGGAGAACCGGGGTAGTTCAGCTGATGGAATTTGAAAACTCTCCTCACCAACTCGACAGAAAACACCCACAAACCCTTTTAGCTTATGCAAGTATGCAACACACACACCAACATCTTCATTGAAGTCAGACAAGATCTCAACAAATTCATAATCATACTTCCTATGAGTGTCTGCATCCAATTTCCATTTAATATCCCAGTTCTTAAAGAGGGCCCAAGTTTCTCCCTGCCTAGGATATATCTTGTATGGTCCATTTGTTTTGTTTTTACCACAAGGAACCACATGAGAAAACATAAGTCTCTGATCAATAGTCTCGGAGTTTCCATGCTCATACTTACCACAAGAAATTGGCAGGTCTTCATTGATCCATTCAACTTCACTCTTGTCACCTGGAACAGGCTCTAGCCAAGTTATCCGCAGTTTAAACACAGAAGAGAAAACTTTCCTGATTAGAGCATAAAATCTAGGCATTGCATCCACAGGATCATAAAGAGCCCAGACCTGGCCCTCTGAAAAAGATTTTTCTTCACGAAGTTTATCAAAGTCATTGAAATCTGGCTCATCATACGCAAAAGTCTCTGGTTCTGATGTGGGTGGAGAGTTTGGATCTAATGTTGAACCAATTTGGGTCTCAGAGCTTTCCTTCCAGGCATTTTCTTCAACTCGTTCTTCATGTTCCACATTTGAAGGATCTACCTCTTTGGCCTTATTCTCATCTTTCTGGTTTCCATCCTGGCTAGATTGTTTTTCAGATCCATCTCCCATCAATCCATCTGCTTTCTGCTTGTTGGTGGCACAGGATGATCCACCCCCCTTGGTTTTTTTTGGACGGCTCCCAATCCTTTCATCGTCACTTACATTTTCGTTATAAGAAACCTGCTGCTTATGTCGATGAGATCTCCTTGGGCCCTCTCCATGACATTCAAAATTTGCTTTAGCTTTAAAATCACCATCATCGTCAACGAGCATATCATCTTCATCGTTGGTGTCAGAACTTTCACTGGATTCCAAGTCTTTCTTCCTCAGTCTCTTACCATTTTCCTTTTCTGCACAAAATTCTGTATCACAACCTCGCTTTTGGGAAAATGCTGTTTTGAGATGCTCACCATTGACCACCCTTTGATTGCTCAATTCTACTCTGCGAGCTACTCGATGGAGGGCATCCTTTCTTTGGGTAAAAGTGGCCTGGTTCTGGTTAATTGTTGTTGCCCCATGCCAACTCTTTTCATATGCAACAAAGGTCTTGCGACAAAATTGGCAGAGAAGAAATTTATTGATAACATCTAAGCAATACTTGTACCTAATATTACAAAATGGACAGGTCGTCCAAAAAATCGCACAACTATTGGGAGATGCCGATCTAGGTACTCCTTGCAGTGGCTGTTGGTGCTGGTACTTGACGCCTGTAAATTTGCCACCAGGATTATTTTGAACACCACAGTTAGCAGTGAAGTTTGCCTTTTGTGGGCGTTTATGTTGTGGAAATTTTCCACTCTGTGAAGTTTTGCGCTTGATATCATGCAAAGATCGTTTTCCTTTGTCCAAAAGCACTGTCTGAGCTTCTCCAATAAGTTTAAAAGCAGCTTCTGCACCAGGATATCTGTTTTTGTCAGGATGTAGCTGGAGAGCAAACTTTCTATACTGCTTCTTGATCAAAGCCTCATCAGCTGTCTCTTCAACCTGAAGGATACCATACCAATCTGTCTCATTCCCCAACAGTTTCTCCTCAGCAGCACAATGCACATCACAAACTGTCAGAATCTGAGAGATATTCTCTAGATCCTTATAAATGTGTTGGGCATTGAGGGCAAATTTACGAGCTGCAATAAAATCCTTACTTTGCATCTTACTCTCAGCATCGGCCTTGACCCTGATAGCCTCTTCTTTATAACAATCCATCATTAATCAATCACCTAAGGAATTAAGTTGAGAAAGCATGCAATCCGTGCATTGGCACGTTCAAAGCACAGAGAATCCTTGAGACCTTTAAATATCACCTCGTGTACACTGTCATCCCTGCAAATCATACCGACCCATATCAGTGAAACCTCCAAGATTGACTGGAAAACAATCAAGGCTGAAAGATGATGAATTTTCAAGAGCAATCACACATCAACATCATACCATTTCCTACAGCAAGTAACTATATGCTAATGATTATCGATGTGAACCGTATCCAACTTACCCAGGAACTATCTATTTTGCGTTCTAGATTTCTATTTCGATCCTGCCGGTACCAACCCGATGAAACAAACTTCATTTCCACATAAACAAACACCAAGTTTAAAACTAATTAAACAGTTCAAAGTGACACCGAGTAAAAACCACACCAGCCACATTTCTGACTCAATCAACGTAAAACCCTATTTTCAGGAAGCATCAACAGGATGTTACAAAACCCATCTAGTCAGATACCAAATTTTGTGACCTGAAATTCCAACTCAGTTTCATATAAGAGTAAACCCAACAAAAACTCCGATTTAGACCCCAAAAATGCAATTACCCAAATACCTAGTGACCATAAAAATAAAAAAAAACAAACTGAAGCAAACCCACATGATCAAACCAAAACAAAAAAACAGAGAGACATGTAATAAGTTCACTGATTCAAACAAACCTTGTCGGGTAAAACACGGAAAAAAGCGCGAGAAACCGCGAACCGAGATAATTAAAGACCAAAATTCAATTAAAATTATGGCGGTTTTGAGAAAGGGAGAGAACTCAAAAGCTTACTATGAACTCATGAGATGAGAGGGATCAAGTATAAGAATCAGTCCAGAGCGGGAAATTAGTCATTTGAACTGTACGGTATACAAAGTTTGGTTTTGGCTCCCGCGGTTTTAATTATTTTATAAAATTATTTTATTATTTTGCAAAATATTATTATATAAAATTTAATTTTGAATTGTAATTTATAAACATTTTGTAGTATTAAAATTGAAAAATAAAATTTGTTAAGTAACTATTCATTTTATTATAAAATACAATTAATGGTTATATTAATAATGAAATAACAAATTAAATATATATATATTTGAAACGGAAGAATCCACAGCTTCTATCCTTTAGATGCACACTGGATAAATTTTCGGATTTACCCAATAACCTGCAAATTACATTAATCGAATATTTAGCACTAGACAAATCTTGTAAGACAAACTCGATCTGACAGAGTTTAGATAGGAAAATTCAAAAAAAGGATTTTTTTGGTTCCATAAAAAAAAGAAATAAATAGTTATTAACATTTTACAATTTTTTATTTAATGCTAAACTGTTCAAACTTATTGGATTTCAAACATTTGGGCTTGTTTGAAACCTGTACTTAATCAAACTTTGGGCCCAAAAAAATTAGTGCTCAAGCCCGTCCCAGCTGCCTGGGCCATTCCATAAAAGTCAAACCTTTGAGGCAAGGAAACCCAACAAGTGTAGTGAAACAATGGCCGATGCATTCTTTCGATGCCATGAGGACAGATTCAGGCTAACTAAAATTGACAATTAACGACAAACACAAACAGCTGACTTTGCCAACAGTTGCCAAGCAACTGGACAAGTTTTTACACAGATTACAAAGCAACCAAGAATCAAGAATTATGTTTCTGTTCACCCTTGATCTGGAACAAGTTTGGTTCAACTCGATGTAGAACAGAAAGAATCTGACATGAATATTTCGTATTAGAATGAAAACGAGTGGTGCGAAAGAAACAGCTCTACCAATCAGTACTTGGCCATTGTTCTCCGGAAAAGTTCCTTGGGTGCTGCAGATCAAAGAGGAAGTGATTAATGTGGATGATGTGCCGCGAGCAAAATGAAGAAATATGAAGTTAGATCGTATGATATTTACCAGGCAAGTCCGTGAAACTCTCAAACTGCTCATACGCCTGTCCAATGAACATTTCTAGGCCTGAAACGATAGCGGTTCCGGATTCTCCAGCTTCTCTCAATAACCGAGTTATTTTGGGAGTGTATACAGCATCGAAAACCAAGGAGTAATATCTCAAAGCATTCTGCAAAACACAAACAAGTCTTCAACTTCACAATCCACAAGCTTGTTTTCAGAACATCATACGATATTTTGGATAGCGACCGGTTGCTCAGCTATACATAAACAGAGCGGGAACATGCTGGCTTGGTACTTTGCAAGAAATAATCTTTCATGGCTTTATATGTATGGTGAACATGAAAGACCTGTAGACCGTTCACCTATTGTGAAGGATCAAACTTGCAAAACCCGACTCATGATAAAACTGCCATATATCTCTCTAGTTTCAACGACTTATTGTTCTTCAGAAACCAGTCACCATCTAACTACCCCTAATCTTAATGACATCTTGGAGTGCTATCATGAAGCCATTCATTTCTAAACCAATCAATGAAAGCTTGGATACAAAGAGTTGCTGATCAAATTGTCTACGATAGAGCAGGTGGACTAAAATAATTAAAAGGAATGAAGACCGTAAAGATTACATTACTTGTTAAACAAGTTAGGAGTATGAAATATCTAATGATATACAACAGAGAGAACATCAGGAAGGAGGAAACCTTAGGAATGGGTGTTTCGTCAACTTTGGGGTGCATTCCAATAGATGTTGTGTTAGCAAGAATCATGCTGTTCTCTGGATGGAAATTTTCCAAATCAGCCAGAGATATGGCATCTCCTCCTACTACATCAGCGAGTTCTTTTGCCCGATCTTCATATCAAATGGATATCACAAACATAACAAATTCAGTGAAATATTTAGAAAAATGAAATAGA
Organism: Erythroxylum baracoense; assembly: GCA_025629805.1. Lineage (NCBI taxonomy): Eukaryota > Viridiplantae > Streptophyta > Magnoliopsida > Malpighiales > Erythroxylaceae > Erythroxylum > Erythroxylum baracoense. The sequence goes on from JAOTAY010000191.1 coordinate 50,317,546, forward strand.
TATGTTACTCGTTATCTAAGAAACATGTCACGTTACTTCCATTATTTTTCTAATCCGAGTTTGTGTATAACAGTATAAGCAAGGTTAATGATTCTGTTGCCTTTCAACAAACCTATGTTATGCATAAGTAGGAACCTTAAATGAGGGAACCCACCGTAGGTCCGATTGGCAATCACAACCCTTGCTCCTTTTTTTTTTGCACCATAAGCAAGCGACTTCCCCACACCGCCAGCACCAATCACCACAAATAACTTGCCGGATAATGGTGAACTGGTTCTGCTGCTAATATTGTGTGAAACTGCAGAAAAAGGAATCAAATGCAGAACAATTTAAAGAGAAATAGCTGTTTATACGACAAATACGCAAGGGAGTGAAAATAGAACCTCGAAGTCCATCCTCAATAGCAGATATAGCACCGACATAGTCTGTATTGAAACCAAATAACTTTCCATCACTTTGTCTCCTTATAATGCAATTAACAGCTCCTATTGACTGAAAATTAATCAAGAGTAAACCATTATATCCAAATGCATCAAACAATTCATCAAAGAGTGGCTGATACCTCCAGAGAATTACGAGCTTGTCAAGTGCTTGTTCAGACATTAGAATTACCTTTGCAACTGGATTGACCTCATCACAGCACTTAACTGCAGCCTCCTTGTGAGGAATTGTACAACTGCATATTAAAGGAAGACATGTTCGATCAATTATCAATTATGCTCCAAACAAGCTCCATTTTCGAGTCCTCGGATACATTTAGCAAATACACACAAATGACAGAATACAGAAAGATGACTAGGTTCAACTAATTACATATAGGAAGCATTCTGCAGCTATACAAGTTAAGGTCTGTAGAAATAGAACCTGAATCCTGCAAAATCTGTGGATGAATATGTCTGCAGAAAATTAACGAGACTATCTACCAAGAAATGTACATACACTGCATTAAATCCAACTGACTTGAATGCTTCATTGTACAAAGCAGGTGATTTGCTATGACCAACAGGGTTCCCAATAATGCCAAATACTTTTGTATCAGGTCCAATTTGCCTGAAATTGTACAGATCCAGTAGATCTTTGATCGTTGGTTGACCAGGAGCTGAAACTACTCCGGAGTCAAGGGCGCCAAATGTGAGATATCCACCAAATTTTGCACAAAGAATTCTTGAGGTCAAACCTCTCTCACCCATAACAATACCAATTATTGGAACCTGAAATAATAGCATACGTTATGACGACAAGAAGTCCGTAGAACTTTTGGAAAACATAGAAATGAAGATATAATCCATGCTCATAGAAAAACAAACCAGATATTATCAACAAAGTGAACATTATGAAAATAAGTAATACAGTATCATGTTCTTACTGATTTTCAACACACTGAAATAAATTGATTCAAGAGGTCCTGCTCAGCAGTAAAATGCTTCAAGGGAAGAAAATCAGAGTTCGAAGCACATTTATCGAATTGAAGCTAACCTTTGCGATGACAATCACAAGTATTTCCTCAACAAATTGCCATCAAAACCAAAAATATTGGTAACTTATCATTCATAGGTTGAAAAGTAAAGCAAAATCATGGGGAAACTACTCTGCAGCTTCTCAATCATTTTCGGGAAAAATAATGGACAGAAACCCAGTGAGCTTCAGCTAATCATGTCATCGCTTACATGAGAGAGGACAGTTATCTAGAAAATGCGTGCCACATCAGTAATATCCAGAGCAGTAGTGGCAATCTTCACTATGTCAGCTCCAGCAGCTTGCATTCTTGCCACTAGATTACCAAGGTCCTCAACAGAAGGAGTATTCTGATAGTTGTGTGAAGAAACAATGACTTTACATTTTTTGGGTTTCTTTCCACAGATGGACTCGTAAAATTAACCTTCACAGAACAGAGAAAATAAGTAAAAGGTCAGACTTCTTCAAACTCCGTATTAATGTTCCATTACGCTACAAAATGCAGAATAACGATTTCAATATCTTATACATGCGAAATCATTTTCCATCAAACATGTCAATGGACTCAACAGTTTACAAGCAGAAATCATCAGTTCCTTGCAGGCATTTCAAACATTCTAAGTCAGTTTACAAAACATAAACTGACCTGAAGCTCAACATCGACATAATCAGCACCCAACTCCATGGCTAATCTAAGTGCATCCAATCGCTTGTTTTCATCACCATCATACCGACCACCTTCCCATGCGGGTCTAGAGGGACATGAGTGGTTAAGAGAAAAACAATCCTTAGGATAATACTAAAAGGAGAGACAGCTTGGATCGTCCAAGGTTGGCAACTCCAAACCACCCACTTCATGGTTTCTTCTCATAAACTTATATCAATAGTCAAAGCAACGGTATTTTGAACTTGAACAAAAAATTCCGAAAAAAATAAGAGAATATAAATTGGGTAAGCCTGAGAACCTGTAGGTGAAAAGTGTGGGCAAAGGAGAGAGCTTGATGAGCTTATCAAGATCATCAATGGGATTAAAGCTATTCAAACTATCCAATCGAATCTCGACAAGGTCAGCACCACTAGCCTTAACTTTAACGGTACCAGCCACCATTTTCTCCACCGTCTCAGCCATGATCGGAGCACAAATCAAAGTCGGATTCTTCCTCATTCCCCCTCTTGCTCCACTCTCCATTTGAGCTACCGTACACTCTCCATTTGAGCCACCGTACAAGGAGCAGACGCCAACTTCAACCCAGGGCCGGTCCTGAGATTTTATAGCCAAACTATAAGACCCTGATATTAATTAAAAATAAATTTAAAAAATATTTTTTAATAAATTATATTTTTATATATAATTTTTAAAAAAAATAAAAGTGGGCCTTGGGCAGTAGCTCACCTCGCTCCTGCCTAAGGCCGGGGCTGCTTCAACCCAAGAAAACAGCCAATGACATCAATTCATCCCTTAAGCTGCGTTTAGTTACTGAGTTCAATATGCAGGGACGGAACGAGACAAAAATTTGGAGACATAATAGAATAAAATTAGAGACAGTGAGATGTTTAGTTGTGATGGACAGAACATAAAAACAATATTTATAACGAAATGCCCCTTAGTATAATATGATTGGAAATATGTAATTCATTGATTATTTTAAAACGAATGATTTGTATTAGTAAAAAAATTAACCATAATAATAATAACAATAACAACAAGAAATTAATTTCGTATAATAAAAATAAAAAATAATAATAAAAAATAATGATAGAAGAAGAAGAGGAAGAAAATTAATAATAATAAAGAATTTAATAATCATAATAATAATAAGAAAATTAATAATGAATAATAATGATAATAAAAATAATAATAAGAAAATTAATTTTGTATAATAAT